>CM021107.1:493856469-494014355 GCA_007115665.2 Sequoiadendron giganteum
CTTGCACCATATTGCTTCCTCTCTGGGGAAGGTTGTTTGCATCGAACTTGATAAGTTTTTTCAAGACCGTCCTCAAAAGAGGGTTTGTGTGGAAGTTTATTTATCCAAGGATTTGAAAGAGTCTATAGACATTCAAATCAGGGATATTCACCACTCTCAGAAAATCACATATTTTAACCTACCCAACACGTGCTACCGGTGCCAATCAACTGATCACAAGATCAAGGACTGCCCTTTGTCAGTTCCTCGTACTGTCTCTCAGCCACGAGGTGCTGAAAAGCCTCATCTGATAGAGCCTTCAGCTAAGGCGGACACAAAGTGGACTACGGTCACAAACTAGAAGAATAAGTCGTTTAGTACTGGGTCAGCTCACAAGGCCCCGAAACTGACCCAATAGATTTCAAACCCTTCAGAGAAGGGGACAACTACTCCCTCAGGAGTGGCTTCTACTATTCTACAGTCCAGGCCAAAGGCCGCGCCCCAGCCTGCTACTATTTTATGTGCTCAACTGGCTTTGTCCTCCACTGTGGGGACCCAACAGCGTTCTCGCAGCCCGTCTCCTCCACCGGAAGAAGGTGAATATGTGCCAAAAAAATAAAGATTTTCTCCCTCTATTCAAATAGGTTCAGTTCTGTAAGAGTTTTTGAAGAATAGCTTCTCTTCCCTGGGTGAAGAGAACTGGCATTCTACAACCATGGAAGATTTTCCATGAATTTTCTCTCATGGAATGTTCGAGGTCTCACAAACCTCTCAAGGAAGTATTCTGTTAGGAATACTTTGAAGAATTATCTAGAATTTGAAGTGCTTTGTCTCCAGGAAGTTAAAATTTTAGGTTTTTTGCTTGCTTCGGCTTGTCGCTCTATTTGGCTAGCTAGTACTATGTTTTGCACTCTACATGAGGCTGGTCATGGTGGAGCTGTTACTCTTTTGTCCCCACGGTTGCTTCCTTATGTGGTTGACCATGGGGTGGACCCCTCCCAACAAGCTATCTAGATTCTTCTCAATATTGAGAATCATTCTTTTGGGATTATTAATATTTATGCCTCTAATGATGCTGTGGAACATTGCTTGCTTTGGCGCTGGATTGTTGACTCTTTGCTAGTTGCCACCTGGTTGCTCTATGGGGATTTCAACATGGTTGAAATGGCGTATGATAAGAATGGCACTGTACCTTTTCATTGGGCTACGGGTGAAAGGGAGGCGTGGTTCTATATGCGCAATAAATTGGGACTTTTTGATCCCAATATGAGTTACCGCCATTGTCATTCATTCTGGCACACTTGGTGTAATTACAGGGCTGGTTCTGACAGAGTCTTTAAATGCCTTAATCGTGCCATGCTCTTGGCACAATCTTTTTTTTCTTTCAAGAGCTCTACCTTTCCTGTGAAGCCGTTAGTGGATGTGACCCTTTCGGATCACTTCCCAATTCAATTTCGCATTGAGTGGGTGTCTTGTCAACCTCGCACGTGTAAGACTCAATTCTTCTTGAACACATCTCTGCTCTATCACAAGCCCACCCTGGCCCACATTCTTTGAGTATGGAATTTAGAGTGCCGTCCTTCTGGCCATACGAGCTGGATTGTTTGGTGGAATGATGCTATCATTCGTACTGCACGTTTCTTGCGCATTTATGGGCGACAACTTGCTATTTTCCGTAGGTGTTCTTATGAGGCCACTACTGCTGACTTGCGTGCTGCTATGGAGGCCTTAACGGCTTGTCCTTTCTCCCCATCATATCAAGTCTAGGTGGCGGACTTAAGACACCAGCAATAAGTGGCAGATAGCTATTCTGCCAGGGGCACTCAAATCAAGGCTCGGCTTCACTGGCTCAAAATTGGCGACTGTGCAAGTCCAAAGAGTTTTTTTTGGTTCTTCATGCTAGGCACTCTTCCCAAGGCATTAAAGCTATCAAAGATGGTAATCAAGTGCTCTCTGAGCTACCTGACATTCTCCAAACTTTTTTGCATCACTATGAGCAAATTTTCATGGCTCAGGACCCTACGCCTGCACATCAGCAAGCCCTCTAGAGCTGTCTTGTTGTGCCACATAGGCTTTCTCTAGCCCAGACTAATTTTTGTGATCAATTATTAACAATTGATGATCTCAAGGAAGTTGTTTCCTCCATGGCCGATGACAAGGCTCCTGGGATTGATGGATTTCCTTGTGAATTTTATAAAGCACTTTGGGACTATATTGGGAGTGACCTGCATCATGTTTATCATGAAGCCTTTCACAACAACTCTCTAGGTAATTTAATAAATAAAGGCAATATTAAATTCATACCTAAGCCTGGGGATCTGGAGGATATTTGTAACGGTGGCCCATCATGATTCTTAATGTTTCTTATAAAATCATTGCCAAAGCCTTGGCTCTAAAAATTCGCCACCTCTTACCTTAGATTGTGCGTCCTGAGCAGACTGGATTCATTAAATCTAGGTTCATTCTTGATAACATTATTGCTATTTGGGAAGGCATGGAGTGGGCCCGACATTCGAACCAGAAAGTTATGTTCATTAAAATTGATTTTGCCAAAGCATATGACCGTATTGAATGGCCTTTCATTCTTGCAATGTTACAGGCATTGGGTTTTGGGCCCCATTTTTTGCAGTCTATTCATATGCTTTTTTTCGATGCCTCAGCTTGCATCTCCATTAATGGCCGCCAGTCCTCTGCTATTGGCCTTTTTCGTTCTATTCGCTAGGGATGCCCTCTTGCCCCTGCTTTGTATGTTCTGGCTGCTGAGGGCTTTGGATATCTCCTGACCAATGCTATCTCCCAACAACGTGTTAAAAGAATCACCCTCCCGAACTCTCAAGAGCAGCTTGTTAATGGGCACTTCACGGATGACTCCTTTCTCACTCTTTTAGAGGATGAAGGATCGATTGTTGCGGCCCTTGACTGCCTTGATACTTTTTGTCTTACGTTCGGTTCCGCAATTCAATGGCACAAAACCTTGTGTACAGACAGTTGGTGCTTCCCACTCCTGCGTGGCTTCAAAATTACAACTGGAAATGGATTGGTCAAGGTGAAATCTTTCGATTCTTGGGCATTCCTTTCACCTTCCAGGCTTCCCCTTGGGAGCTCTGGCAAGCTGTGCTCTCCAGAGTTGAACAGAAGCTGGCGTATTGGGTTACCAAGCCTCTTAGACTGGCTGGAAAATTCTAGGTGTGCTCTAAAATCTTGGCTGCCACCCACGTCTATTATTCTTCCTGTTGGGCTCCTTCTAAAGTAGCTACAATAGGCTTGAGAAGTTGCTCCGCAATTTTTTTTGGGCCTTTGCTGAGATGCATAAGGGCTTTCATCAGGTCGCTTGGGAATTTTGCTATCTCCCCAAGGATTCGGGAGGGATTGAATTGCTTTCCACTCAATGACAAGGGACTGCTCTCTGTGTCAAATGGATTATCCGTGCGCTTACTGGGGATGAAGCCTGGAAAATTTTCCTCAGGCATTGTATCCAGTCTGGGTTTCCTGTTCACAGACCCACCTGAAAAGGAATCGGCTTCCAAACCCTTCTAGTTATGAGGGAGCCGATTCAAATTATGGGCTCCTTTATGGCTAAAAGTATTTGGCGCTCTTGGGAAACTGTCAAGCCTTGGCTCCATTGGGCCGGGGCTAGATTTTGTGATGGGCTTTCTATCAACTAGCATAACCTATGGTGGTCTCCCCTTCTGGCTCAGAATGGTCAACCCTTGGCTAAGTCACCTTGGTTCAAAGCTCTCTGATTTCATAAGAAGGGCATTCAGACTTTGCACCAGCTCTTCCACTGGCCTACCATGAGTATTTTGCATTGGGATGCTTTTAAAACCCTTTACAGCCTTCAAAACCAGGATCGTCCTACTTTTGACGGGCTGGTGAATGCCATTCTGGCAAAAATTCTTCACAAAGTTGGCATTCGTGGGCACAAACCTTGGTGAAAAGACTGGAAATGGTTTCCAGATACTCCTCTAAGGAGCTACAAGCTATGGCTTGGTTATAGGTGGCTTTCACCCCATTTCCCTATGATTAGTTCTTTGAACCAGTGATGGCTTCTTAACTCCTCGGCCTTTACTTGGCGTAGGAGGTTTCATGCCATTTGGTCTACAATTGTTAATCCGAAGTTGGCCCACTTTGCTTGGTGTATTCTTTTCCAAGGCTTGCCTGTGGGCTCTTGGTTGGTTCATTTGGGGGTCTCTGACCCTCACTGCCCTTTTTGTGGGTAGCTAGAAAGCTTCAAGCACCTTTTTTGGTTTTGTCCCAAAGCTCAGTAGTTCTGGACTTGGATTCATGATTTCTTTCGGCCTTTTAGGCCTGAACCCTTTTCGTGGCATATGGTTCTGCTGGGGGACCTGCCTGGAACCCTGGCTAAGTTCACCTAGCTTTGGCACACTTTCAGAGTGGAAATCCTCTTCAATATCTGGAAAGACAGAAATGCTTGTATATTTTCTCATTCATATTTAGATGTTAATGTGTCTCTTTATGCTAAAGTAGTTATATGTTCTAATGTAATGTTACAGATTCAAGTGCAAGCCAACAAGGTTGCACTGGAAGTGGCTCACCTATAGGTTCTCCTAGACCACTGGGGCAATGCCCCTTGTACTATGGCTCGGATCCCTGACTTGCCCTCCTCCTCCCATGGCCGGTCACCCTCTCAGGGCCGAAAGTGGAGTGATTCCACGCGGGCTCACTCCCAGCCTCCTGCTCGAAGGGATTCTCGGCCTCCCAGGCGGGCTCGTTCTCCTTTGCCACGTCCTGGTCAGGGCTGGCACTCTAGTGGTGCACCGAAAAACAGTGGTGGTGGTTCTGGGTGGCCTTCAGATTCTCCACCTGCTTTTGGATTTGGTTGGCCTTCCACTGGCAAAAGCTTTCTGTGGCTTGCTCTCGTAATCTTGCCTTGGCACGAGGATAAAGATAAAAAGGAAGAAAAGAATGATGATGGTTGGGGTGCTCCTCCTCACGTCTCTCGAAACCCTGCTGATGTATGGGGGAAACATCTGGATGACCAGGATCCCCCAGGATCTACTGGCATTGCATTAGCTACTTAGTTTTCATTCTGTTGTTAAATTTCTGGGCTAGGCCCATGTGACATTTGATATTTTGGTTTTTCTGGGCTGGTCCCATGTGACTTTCGGGGTGTGCCTTCTTACCACCTGCCCCTTTTTTGTGAATTTGTAATTTTATCTTTATTAATATAGATATCTGGAAAATTTATCAAAAAAATCCCTCTTAAATCAAATAGCATTTTCCTACACAATTTAGATATTCTGCAATGCATACAAATAAGAGGCCGTGCCACCACCTCAAAACCATACAATAAAAGCTCCATTTGATAAGATTCAAAATATAAGAAGAAATAAAACTTTCTACAACAACATTATTTAGTTGTTGGAAAGTAACCAACATAATTCAAATAAAAGCCACAACAAATGATCAGAGAAGATGAGGATTGTATGCATCCCAATCCTACTCAAAACACAAAAACAACAAAAACATGAAATGATTCATTTTATTTGTTGAGGTGGTAGAAGACATAAGAGGTGGTAGAAATTAGTAGAACTGTCGGCAATATCCAACTGTATTTCCATAGCTGCTGATGTGACAACAGGTAGGAGTAGGAGTGCTTGGGTATCGTGCACAATCAATGTCCTGGGTGCACAGATAACCAAGGCATTCAACTTCTGTTGAAACTGCACTAATGCTCACCACCACCATTATTACCATTATCAACATTGCATGTTTTCTAGCCAATTCTGCACTTCCCAATTTCATTGCCATATTCTCTTCTTGCTCTTCTACTTTCCTTGCAAATAAATCACAAAAGATGGCTCAAGTGAAGGCCTCTTCTACAACATCATTAAATAGCATTTAGATTCTTCAACTCATTATGTTATCTATCTCTCTTGTTTTAATCGCAACATGGACCAACTCCTCGGTCGCAATTTATCTTTTTCGTCCAATAAAAAGACATAAGCTACTGAGACAAACCGCCCTAATCACATACAATACAATGCAGAAACATGTTAAAAAACCATCTAATCCTAATCTATCATATATTTTCAATTAGGTTTCTCGAACTTCGTTTCTTAGAGGCTGACTGCTCGCACATGAAATAGAATATGTAATGGAATGCGCATAGAGATCCAAGGGAAGGCTGGCTAATTGTATCAATCTGTATTGAAAATAAAGATATTTGTTTCATCTCTCGGTTCAATAAATTCTGTACAAATATTACTTTAATTAGTATTATTTAAATTGTTCAATATTTATTAATTAAGTATTTAGAAAAGATACAAAAATATTAAAAAAAATAAATAGTTATTATAGAGTTCAAAAGATTAAAATCTAGAGAGTTTATCACAAACCCACTGCCTTCATGATAACAAATCCATAGAGTTAGCAAAATACAAAATTCAGAGTAATCAAATCCACCCTTTCATTTTATCTATCTTTTGAAAGCTCTACAAATTAGATAAATTTCAAAACATAAAATTTATAGATTTAATCCAAATAGTGGATCACATTCCATAGAACTTGGGGTGCATGTACACCATCTTGTATTTATCATAAGGAAATTGTTCTAGTTTTTAAATATCTATTTTCTTTAAAGTGAAATGAATAATTTGTAAATGAAATGGGTAAAGGGTTTTATGTTAGTTCTTGCATTATTGTTATTACATATGGTTTGTTTTTAACATGGGATTGATCAAAAGAAATGAACAATATTTTCAAATTGTTTTCTGTCACAATGTTTACATAGTTTATTATGTTCTGTTATCTATATGTGATGGGGTAGAGGATTTGGGTTCACCATGTGATCATATAGCTATAAGCCTACCGATGTCTGAGCTTTCTTCTTTCAACATTGCCATCACTACTATGAGATTTGAAGAGTCATTGATTTCCCTTTGGATGGATAGTCCTTAGAATTTGGAGGGGTTTGAGAGCATTGATAACTTCCAAAGCTTGGGGGATTGCTAGATTTGATGTCATCCAACTATTGAACAACTAGAGTAATAAGAGGCAGGTGCCCATGGGAGAGGGGGGTAGGGTGAATCAATATTCTTTGAAACCACTTAAACATTTAAGAATTCATTCCACATAGCATATTCAATTTGCAGTAGGAAAGAAAAAAATGAAAACAACCTTCAACATCACATAACACATGAACACTATATTTTTACATGGAAAACCTAGAAAAGTTAAAATAATGGTGAGGATTAGCTCATAGTATACTATAACCAGTTACAAGATATTACAGAAGTGCTCACTATAGGTGGACTCACTATCCTAGTGGACTCACTACCCACAAAACAAAGAAAAGGTAGAAGATAGTGGTGGCACACAATCGTTGAACTATTACAAATGCATCCACAATATGTTGGAGTACAGTTCCAATGAAGCTCAATCTATTACACGTAATCAACACACTTCAACACTCTACTTTGCTTTGCACTTGCATCACTTTCACACAAAATTTGCATCTACTACACTTGCATCTTTGCTAACATATCATATCCAACACTGAAATAAACTCATACTCATACCAAATTCATCCCAACATCAATTAGGTCATCCTAATTGAATGTATTAAACAAAACATAACTTGTCAGCTTGACATACACACATACACGCTTCACGCCAAGATTCAAAACTTATAAAAATCAAGATAGGTCAGCATGTACCCATAATAGCTCCCACATAATGGATTGATACATATTCAAACTTCATAATACTAAAAAAATATTATTTTGGTACTATAGATGCTCAAATTAATATAAATTCCTCTATTAATCAAATAAAACAATTTATTGATTAACTCACTAATATTCATCATGTCTAATTAAATAAATCAAATTATTTAATTATATCCTCAAGGTCCTCTTATTTGATTCAATAAATCAAAATGATTTAAATCAAATATCATAATCCCCTAACCCATCCAAGTTAATTAATTTTGAATTAATTAACCTCTAATCCTAATTACCCATCCTCTAGGTTTTGACTCAACCTAGGTCAAACCTAAACCCTTGACTAACCCACCCACTTGCACATGAAATTCATTTTATTTAATTATCTAATTACCCATTTTTCCCTCACCAAGGTATATTCTTTGAGAATATTCCCTCATTTACTCCATTTTTTTGACTTTCTTGCCCAAACAAATTTCCCTCCAAAATGTCTCAACCATATGCATTTAATGACTCTTACAAAGCCATTAATCTCTCTTACACGTATCAAACCCTCAACCACTTGCATTAACCGTGTACATTCTCCAAAATATGCTCCACCTTCCTCCACTAGCCATGTGACAAGTGTCACAATATCATTGACTCTTCTTTAGTCCCACATTCCTCCCATCTCTCCATTCTTCAACTCTTGAATCTATAAATACAAGGCATTTCTGCTCTACAATCCATCCACAATCTTAGTATTTGCACTATAGGAACTTATATTTTATCTTGCACTTCATCTTTGCATCACATTTTGTCCATTATCATTTGAAGCTTATCAAGGAGGTGGGAAAGGGAATCCTTTTCACATCAAAGGTGCATCAATTCCACTATGGGATAGGTTTGCACATGCTTTTTAATGCTTTTATTTAACTAATTTGGTATTTTAATGTCTTATTTAGCATATCTAGCATGATACAATATCTCATAGGGATGCTTGCTTTGTTATGTTTTATTTGAGTTCTATGAAAATGTCTATCAAAGTCTAACATTTGCAGGTTTAACATCCACATTTGGCGCTAGAGGGAGGGTTGGGCGAATACGTTGTAGAAGAGGAAATTTAAGTGATGCTAAGAATACAAAGTTTGAATTATCTGATTTTGTAAATTAGTATTTATATTTTCTATTATACTAAAATATACTCTCTACTACATTCGCTATATATTTTCATATCAGTATAGAATCAAAAAAATTTCTAAACAATATTGATTTATCATTCTGGTTAAGGGGGGCACATCATGTAGATTTTTCTCATCATTCGTTGGGGAACAATTTGCATTAAAGAAAAGGCTTCACTTAGGTAGGAATTTTTTTTCTTTTATCCAATCTTCTTTTGAGAAATTTCCTATGCTTTTGGAGAAGCTACGTGTGAGTTAAGGATAAGGATTGACCAATGAAATAAAGCATTATATGAGAATCAAAACTTTGTTTTTGTTCCTTACTCCAAGTTTTGTGCACCAACAAAGTATTTGTTCCCTTCGGCAAGCTTTGCGTGCCTGTTACTATTATGTTTGTGTTTGCAAATTTATTTTGAGGTAGTAAAGGCGCATCACTCAATTCACATAATTCAAAAATTTCCTATAGGCCATTCCAACAAAAAACAAAATGGGTGTTTCCAAATCCTAGGTCTGCGCATTTATCTCCCACACGTGCATTGCTTGTGTAAACTTGCAGATGTTTCTTGTGGTATAATCTTCCCTCCTTACAATTGTATTAGCTTGAAAGTTTCTAGAAACTTTTTCAACAAGTCTAGTGGTTGATTTGCCTTGCGCCTATCCACAATCATTCCAAAAATCCGACTAAACACCATGATGAAAAGAGAAAGTGAATATGTTTATGTGAAAAGTAACTAGTGGTGACATGTGTACTTCAATCATGAATAATAATACAAGAAGAAGTTCTTAAATATTAAATGCGAAAAGGAGAACATAGGTAATTATAAGTAGGCATGAGTGACAAGGTGAAGTGAGCATAAAATAGAAATTTCACACAATGTGTAATTAGAATATGCAACGTAGGTAAAAATAAACATTGCAGTGGCCATGGTGACATAAATTTAAGTGAAAACATCATTTTGAAGGTTGGAGTTTTTGCACAGGTTTAGTTATTTATTCAATGTCTAGTTTAGATTTGTTTGAATAATTAATGTTCAATGTGCTATCTTAAATGCTAAATGTCACTATATCTTGTGCTAAGATTTTTCAAATCTTCAAAATTCAACCATTTGCTGATTGAAATAGCCACTTTCTGGTTGTGCCCATAAATACTGACATTGAAATATTAAATACATGTGTATCGATCTGAGAAGTCATTTAAAGCATTTGAGTGAGTATTGAATACACCATTTAAGGCATAAAAGAGGCATTGAAATGAAACAGAGCATCTAGATTGCAAGTTTGGTGTTCCACTTTTTGATATTGTAGTCCGTACAAAGGCGTTAAAGGAGGTAGATATTAAATCGTGCAAAGGTGTCTCACTCTCTGCAAGGAGGCGATGAACATATACAATTCACAAATATTTGGAATCATTGTTAGAAATTTGCAATCAATGTTTGCACTAATTTGGAGTCAAAGCCTAAAATTTTGATATTTTAATCTTTAGCTATGTGTGCAAGCATTCGAAAGGAAAAAGTCATGGGTTGTCTTTTTTTTTAATTGTTGTTTACTGTTAATTTTCATTTTATGTTTAACGTATTAGTGAATAAGAGATTTGGTGGGTTATCTTATTTCTGATAACTTTGTACTCTTTGTAGGTTGGCATTGGAATTGGGTAGTGGAATTTAGCAAAAGAAAGCATAATTTGAGTTGGAGAATTGAAGTTGAACTTGAAAAAAGCATTTTTAAATGCTTATTGTAATAGCTTAGAGCATTGATTATTGCTTTTTTTTTTAGGACAACTCATTTCAGTTTTGGGTTTAAAATTAACCATTGATTTGATCTCTTCATGTTGGTTAAAATATAACATTAGAAACTCACTAGATTTGAATTTGGGTCTTAAAAAATTGAACAATCAACTTCACACTCAAATTTGGTGCTCTAAAAAGAATTCATTATTGCCTTTGAGGATTTAAAATGAACTTGTCTTTGTCTTGTTTTGTAATCTTCTTTACAAAATCTTGTCATTCGAGTGCGTATGCACTTCTCTCATGCTTCATGATGATCTTGAGAATCAAAAGAATTTTTGTGGTATTAGGTTGTCTAAAAGATTGCCTCCACATTTCAAATTTGGGTTTTAAAATTGGACAAATCATGCGATTGTGAAGAAAGGCATTGTGTGTGCTCCCTCCTAAAATGCGTTAGGTAGTCGAACTACAAATGCACTTTTTCACTATTGTTTACCTTTAGAGAGATTGCCTTGATGGGAAAAAGTACTCAGCCCAAGGGAACAACTCAAACTGGTAATGAGCTAAACGCCAAGCTACTCCTAATCGGTATATAAATTTGAATGTTGAGGAAATCTAAGCATTACAGGAGCTCCTACAAAAAAGTAGGTGATACTCTTTATATGGGTTGATTCTACCTCTCGTGTGGCATTCTGAATGGGTGCCTTGATTATGAACCAATTTGTGTAGAATCCAACATCTTTAACTATTTGTTGGTGTCACAAGGTTGGACTTCTGAAGCCGTCTCACGTACTTGCGGTTCTTAGTAGAGATGCAAAGTTTGTCATGGGAGATTCATGAGAACTCGAAGCTTGGCTGACCTAAGAAGTGAGTGTCATGTAAGGGGGAGCTAGTATGGTCAAGCTTCTAATCATCCCCTCTCAATAATCGCAGTTGGATAAATCCAAGTGGGAATCTGACAAATATTTCCTTTTTCTATCCTAGGGTTGTGCTTTTTTTCAGAATCAAAACAATTTTCTTGAAATATTAAAAAATGGAAACAAACATTCAACAAGGTCATCAAAATTTCAAACCCTTTGGAAAGAGAAAATACCTTTGAAAATCCCATATATTACTGCTTGTCCCTAGGGATTCTATCCTTAGAGGCTTCGAAGTATTTGGGCCTATATCTCAATTTTCTCTCTCTAAAGTTAACATTAGGGAACTATTTCCTTGATTTTATTGATTTCCACATAATGGACCTTGTAGGATGAAAATAAATTTAAACGAAGAAATTTTGTTTGAAAAACTAAGAAAGAAAGTGTGGATGTGGTAAAAATAATTCATTAAGCAAAGATAAAAGACAATTGAACCCCACATATGTTCTTGTTCTCATGATTTCCAAAAAGGTCAAGATCCCAAAACAAAAGTCTTTGTGCAAAAGCTTCAAGTTTATGCATCACACTCAAAAATTTATCAAGAAGTACATTAGGAAGTGCAATCTCAAGCAATACACTAAGATAAGAAAGAATTTCATGAGGTTTTATAGACTCATTCCTTTGAACAATCCGGATATGTATGCTCAATTTGAATCAATCATCTAAGTTAAAGTTTGGTCCTTTGAATTGGAGCACTTTAGGAGTATAGCATGTTCTTCAATATCTAGGCCTTGTAAACAAAAGTCTCTCTAGGTTCAATATAGGATCACAAACAACACTTTTATCCACCCCTAAACATCAAACAAAACTCATCTCACAAAAAACTCTTAGAATCTTGGAAAAATCGTTCATACTAGACTTTTGGTAATCCTTCAAATCAAAATAAAAAATCATCTTGTTTGACTAAGTGTGTGTGGATGATCTTTATACACTTAGTTAAATTATCACCTTTTGGACAAATTTATTCCAAGATAACATCCAACATCTTGGGGTTTATGAGTTCATTATCCAAAATCGAAATCAGATCCAAAATCAAATATCCAAAAGTCTTAAAGTATAGTATTCCTCCAAGTTCTTTTAAAGAGTTCAATCATTCACACCATTCATCTTTCATTTATCCCATCACCATCATTTGATCCTTATACAACCTAGATTTTATTTTTTGTACCTAAAGTTTAGACCAACCTAAGGAGTTAGAGGTTTACCTCCCATATTCCTGAAAGTTGATCCTTATTTTATGGTCCAAACTAGATCTCAACACAAGAAGAGCATGGAGCAAAACAAAGAAACATCCACTTCAAGTTCAATTTGATTCAAACTGAAACATAATTCAACCCTAGGATATCCATCTACCTTCCAATTAATCCTCCTTCAATACCTCAAAATCCTCAAGAGGGATTTTTTCAAGTGGAGGATGTTACCAACAATGTCCTAGGAATGACTCAAGATGAAATCATGGAGATAGTCCAAAATCCTAAAAATCACAAGATTGCCAATACAATGATGAGACTCAATCCTTCACAATACATGATAGCATTAGCAAAGGAAGGGACTAAACTCCCTTCTTATTATGATGTGAGCACTATAGTAGAACAACCTCTTGGGACTATGCCACCGATATCATTAACACCATCCTTCCAAAACATCATTCAACCCATCCCACAACCACTATCATCCATTGATCCAAGCCAACCCATAACTACCAAGGGGAGTTAATTTCATCATGCTCTTCAAACACATCCCCTTTTAAATAATCAAAACTTGGACACAAATACCATCCCTCAAGACCCAAAGAATCTGTACATTCCACTCATTTTCCATGACACCAATAATTCATCCACTTTCTCTACAACAACGACGTACCCTCTTGGAACACAAGTATCTCTCCCGATGGTGTCACAAGGGCAAGGGGGAATATTTGATGCTTCATCATCACTTTCTCAAGGAAACATACTACCTATCCTCCCACCACCTCCCTCACTAACATCAACATTCACATCAATCCAAGGTATACGGAAACCCCCTTTACCCAACATACCCATCGAAAATCAATTAAGTGAAAAATATTCTCCAATCATGAATCAAATCAACATACAAAATCCTCCAAGCATTCCACCAATATCACAACACTAGGTGGAACCAATCTGGACATCCCAATCATCCATTGCACCATCTACAATATCCCAAATTCTCCAAAACATGGTCTCTCAAGGACCTAGTGCATCAACCATACCCTCCACCACACAACCCATGGTCATCACTCAAACACCTCAACAACCTCCTCAACAAAGCCTCATCACACCATCTCACACAACTCCAAATCCTCCACCTCCACCACCAAATCCAAACATGGAAAACCAATACATCACATTGCAAGTGGCCCAACAAGCCTATCAAAAGGCACTCTGACAATTCAAAGCCCAACAATCCACACAATAAGCATAGGAAAAAAAAGCCACACAACAAGCCCAATAGGCCACCCAAGCACAAGCACAGGAATTGTTACAATAGAAAAAATCCTAACAAGCTGCACAAGCTGCACAAGACGCACAAGCTGCTAAAGCTGCACAAGCACAAGCAAAAGCCCAAGATCAATATCAAGCATAACAAGCTCAAGCACAAGCCTTGTTACAACAACAAGCTTACCGACAAGCTCTACAACAACACCAAGCCTAGTAACAAGCAAACCAACAACAAGCATTGTTGGCACAACAACAACTACAAGCATATCAACAAGCATTACTGGCACAAAAAAGCTTACAAAAAACTCCCATGAATACATCAGCAAGTCCACAAGTCACCCCACCCATCATTCAATTGACAACATCCACTCAAAACACGTTCATTCCACCACCTGATCCGCAAAATGACTTATCCGCTCAAATCAAAAAGCTCTTGCAATAGGTGTTGGAAATTCAATCTGGGAAAACCACAAAACTGCAAGGTAATTTATGCCCTTATCCCTTCGAAAGAAGCATTGTGATGAAGCCATTCCTACTAGGCTTTGAGATACCAAAATTCGACAAGTAGCATGGAACCGAAAATCTTGAAGATCATATCAGGGAATTCCACGTACACTGCATGGAAGTTGACTACGATAAATATGATCTAATGAGGATTTTTCCCAAAAGCCTAGCTAGCCCAACCATGGAATGGTTCTCCTGTCTTCCTCTCAGAATCAAAAAGTTCCAAGAAATTGTGGACACATTCATACAAAATTATTCATTTAACATGGGCATGGACGTAAGATTGGAAGAGTTGTCCAACCTAAAGAAAAATAAGGGAGAGACATTTGCATTTTTCTTGCAATGATGGTGATCCAAGGCCAATAGGAGCAAGTGGGCTATGACAGAAGAACAATAAGTCAGAACCATCATCTCAAATGTTGAAGGGATCTTAACCTTCCATCTCAAAATGCAGTGCATCACCACTTATGATCAGCTCATCCCCAAAGCTATTAACATCGAAAGAGCCCTCATTTTATGAGGGGGGACATCCACTTATCAAGAAAATTGTCCATCAACAAGCTACAACGAAAAACCTTGAACATGGGAAAAAAAAATGTTACCAACGATGGTGTTGTTGACACCAAGGTTATAATAAGTGCTCCAAGGCCAAACACACAACAAACATACCAACAACATCAAAAAAACACCCAAAATACCCTGCAACCCAACACATCTCAACAATAGAACAACTCATAAATAGTCAACAATGTTAATGATCAAGGCAAACCATCCACAAGAAACAAATATCCCCCAAGTGAAAGTACACACCACTCGGGGAATCAATCGAATCTGTCATGCAACAACTCATTGAAGCCAACATAATCAGACTCCCAGTCATTGAAAATTACTAGGAGCCTCAAGTTAAACCACCATGGAATAACGAGAAGCACCTTTGTGATTTTCATAAGAGAAAGGGGAACATGACAACAAGTTGCATGAGACTCAAAAAAATGATCCAAGATCTTATTGATGACAAGACTATCATTGTTGAGCAACTACTTGGAAATGAAGACCTCAAAATATACATGAATCCAATGTTGGATCACAATAAAGTAAAAAACAATGGAAAAGGAAAAAATTACAGGAACGTCATCCATTTTTATGACCATGTTGTCAAATCTTTAGATGAGTGGGTAGATGTTATCAATATCACAAGGTCCAAAGCTGAGTGTCGAGTCACCACATGTAGTGGAAAAATCACCATCCACACAAGCTAGAGCACTCCTTGCAAACTCAAAGTCAGTAACCAATGATTACATTGTCTTAGAAAAACTTAAGAAGACCCCCTCCGAGATCTCCATCATGGAGTTGTTGAAAATATCGTCTTCCAATAGGAAATTCTAGAAAAGGCACTAACTGCATCTTCCATACCTATGGATCTTGATGTAGACCGGTTCCAAGCTATGGTCAAACACATCACCACCCCACATCTCCTCACCTTCTCTGAACAAGATCTTCCAACCTAGCCACCTCACAACCGTGCACTTCATCTCGAAGTATTTTTCCATAAAAATAAAGTCAAAAGAGTCTTGGTGGATGGAGGTGTGGGTTTGAACATTTTTTCTCTCAAGCTAATAAAGAATCTGGATTTCTCTGAAGATATGATTGAAAAGGGAAAAGGCATCACTATCCAGACTTATGATGATCAAGAAAGTGTCTCATGGAACCATTCAACTTCCAATCCAAGTAGGACCATCAATCATGGAGACTAAATTCCAGGTCCTAGATCTTGATCTCCCTTATAACATCCTTCTAGGGTGCCCATGGATCCATGGGATGAAAGTTTTTGCATCCACATTTCACCAATGTGTTAAATTCCCCAATGAAAACCAAGAGGTCACGGTTCATGGTGACCCAAAGCCCTTTGCTTATTGCAGGAACTTGGAAGCAATATATTATAAAATCCTACAAGTTCCCAAGAATGATGAAGGCCCTATGACTCCATATGTCTTGGAAACCAAATATTAAAAAATTCCACAAGTTCCCAAGAATGATGAGGGCCTTACGACTCCATATGTAGAACCATCCACCCTAGCCTCCAGCTCTGAGACCAAGACACCCTCCATTCCTAATATTTATGATATTAAAGTCATTATCCAAGATAAGGGATGTGGATATTATAAGATGAAGAACAACGCATTTGTAATAGGAGAGTTACATCAATCTCCTAGGTCCCGTGGACAACCATAATCAACTGACACATTATCTCAAATCTTCAAAGCAAACCCCTCCAAATTCAAAAGTTTGGGGGATCTAGGCCAAGAAGTGGTGGTCGAAAAGGATATATCTAGTCTCCTATACCAAGATGAAAGATCCGTGCCTTCCCTTCCAATGGAGGATGCTAACAAAGGACTACAGTTAATGTTTGACATGGGCTACAACAAGAATGAAAGCCTCGGGAAAAATAGCAATGATTGATTAGAACCCATCATTGCTAAGAAGCACATAAAGAATCTTGGCCTTGGATGTACCCCTCTAAAAATAACCATACTTGGCAGAGATAATCCTACTAAAATAATCAAAGCTCATCCTCAAAACCCTTAGAAAATTATACCTTTGATATAACTTATTTATGTGAGAGACCTTACGAGTATCCACAGGTCTACCCTTAAACAACTATACCTTTGATATAGCTGATGTATGTGAGAGTGATGATGATCCCCTCACTGACCTACAAATGTTATTTGAGGACTCTTCCCTATTCATGATTTCCAATATTTCTTTTGAGTCAAACAACCAAACCCATGAATTAAAGCTAGTTTATCCCTAGCTAATAGAATATGACCAATGAGGACCACCCATTTTAGACACATTCGAAAACGATGAGGCTCTCTTGGAATTCATGGGACTTAGGCATAATATACCATGTGGTGACCATAAATTAGGATTTGACATTGAGCTAGACACACATGCATACTATGGGGAAATGATTGAATCCCTCAGTTGCAAAAGTGAAAATTTAAGGATAATCTCTAGGTCTTTAAGTGAAAACCACACTGTGGCACTTTTTGACCCAAAATTAGTAAAAACAAAGGATGTATCCAGGGGTGAAAACCTCTTTGAGGCACCCAAAGATTAGGGATTAAATCTTCCCCTTAGTGATATTCATCAAGAAAAGTCAGCACTATCGGTAGGGTGATCCCACAATAGTGGTCTACAATTTTTGGCCAAATTGGACACTGAAATTATTACTATTAACTTTAAATCTTCACATTCGGGCACCTATAGCGGCTAAACCATGAGGAATTTGAAGATGATGCAAACTAGAGTCTCATCAAATTTTGTTTGTAGATTATAAAAATATTTTTTTCAAATTATTTGGAATCAGATTGCCCTCCTTTTTCCATCTCCCACGAAAACTATTTTTTTTTTCAAAAAACAACATTTTTAAAAAGTGATGCACATCGTATAACTCATAACTCTTTTTCCATGAAGGATAAAATTCTAATTATTTTGAATTTAGATTTTTAACTCTGATATCTAGTGCTTCCACTTGGTTAGATAGTTTTTTATTGAATATTTTCTCTTTAATCAAGTTTCAAAGTCAAACCAATTACAATTCAGAAATAATGGGACCAGATAATGCATAACTTTTTTGTATATATTGAAATTCATATTTTTTTTGGATCCAGGACTTCAATATTTGGTTCACTCATATTTTTAATTTTTTTTTTTGAAAATCTTCTATTTTTCCACATGTGTAGAACAAAGAGCTTGATTTTCATTGAAAACCTATGTTTAATAAAAAAAAAAAAAAAATACATAATAAAACCAATACATATTAAAATTATAGTCGTTGGATAGCTCGTTCCAAGGACTTCTTGATTCCCATTGGGTTTGTGAAGTCTCCTCCATTTTCATCCTCAACACGAGCTTCAAAGCATAAAAATATGGACTTTCAAAGTGCCTATGGGGGAGAATGAGGACAAAGAGGGGTTTGAACGAACCCATAGGTTCGCTCGAACCCCCTATTCTTTTACATTTTGTTTGTTTTTTTTAGGTGGGAAATGTGGGCCCAATATTTAATGGGTTCTCTTGAACCTACAAGTTCATTCGAACCCCTAAAACTATTTTTTTTTTGCATGGGGTCATTTTTTTCTTGTTTTCCTTCCTCCATCAAATTCTAAACATTTTTTGTGGCTTCACTCGGCAGAGAAGTGTAACCCCATCAACCTAGGGACTGAAGAGATGCCACATATAACCTTCTATGTGGAATCACTTTTGATTAAAGAATAGGAACTCCTAGCTGCATTTTTGAGAGAAAGAAAGTTAAACTTCACATGGACCTATGTCGACATGTCGGGTCTTGACCCAGAGGTGTTTTCTCATCATCTAGTTGTATATCCAGATGCTAAGCCAATAAAACAAAAACTAAGGAAGATACATCCTTAGATCACACTGTTAGTCAATTTTGAGTTACAAAAACTCCTGGATGTTGCCTTCATAAGACCCATCGATTATCCTGAATGGGTTTAAAACGTGGTACTAGTCACTAAGCCCACTAGGGGCATTCAGATCTACACTGAATTCAAGGACCTAAATAAAGCTTTCCCTAAGGATGATTTTCCCCTTCCCAACATTAACATGATTGTAGATCAAATAGTAGAGCATGAAATGTTGTCACTAATAGACGAGTTTTTAGGGTAAATTCAGATAATAATAGCAAAAGATGATCAAAATAAGACAACCTTTACCTATCCATGGGGTAATTATCGTTGGAACATGATGTTGTTTGGGTTGAAGAACACTGTAGCCACCTATCAAAGGGCCATGACTCTCATTTTTCATGACATGATCCAAAAATCTGTAGAAGACTATGTGGATGACATACTGGCCAAGCCAAGAAAGTGACAAGATCACATAGCGACACTAAGCTCCATCTTTGATAGGCTAGAAGAATATAAGGTTAGACTCAATCCTAAGAAATGTATCTTTTGCATGCAATCAGGAGAGCTTCTGGGATATATAGTAACAATGAGAGGGATCGAGATATACACTACCAAAGTCAAAGCAATTCTCAAAATGGAGGCACCAAGAATATTGAAACAATTAAGGGGTTTACAAGGAAGACTCCAATCCATCTGTAGGTTCATAGCACAGTTAGCATACAAGGCTATCCCATATTCTCATCTACTCCAAAAGGGGGTAGCATACAAATGGGATGAGAAATACGATCATAAATTCAAAAAAATCAAAGAATACTTGCTGACACCACCAGTCCAAAAAAATCCATTGATCTTGTACATATCGGCAATAACAGCAACACTTGGGGCTCTATTAGCACAACATGATGAGATAGGGAAGGAGAGAACCATATACTATACCAGCCGAACCATTGTAGGGCATGAGTTAAATTATACATTCATTTAAATGGCTTGTCTAGCAGTAGTGTTTGCCTCACAAAAATTCAGGCATTACATGTTAGCCCATCAAATCAAACTCATCACCAAAATAGACCCCCTCAAGTATTTACTTTCCAAGGAGACACTTATGGGGTAGATGGCTAAGTGGGTCATGATTCTCTTAGAATATGACATTGAATAGGTGGAAAGAAAATATATCAAGGGACAAGTGATTGTTGATCAATTAGCAGAAGAACCCATCTATTTAGAGAACCCACTTATATCGAAATTCCCAGATGAGTCTGTATTCAACCTCAGTGCCACAAATCATTGGAAGGTTTATTTTGATGGGTCATATACACAACATGGATCAGGAGTGGGTGTTTTCTTCATCACACCACAAGCGGATTGTATTCCTAAATCCTATAGGTTATCTTTCCCTTGCACTAACAAATTTTTTGAATATGAAGCCCTTGTGATTGGACTCAAAATTGCAGTACAGTGGCAGATCATGGCTCTTAAATTTTGTGGAGACTCTCAACTAATCATCAACCAAGTCAACAATGAGTACCAAACAAAGGATGAAAAGATGACTCCATACAAGAAACTAGTGGAGGACCTCAAAGAATTCTTAATTGACATCATGTTTGAGAAAATACCAAGGGAAAAAAACAAAGAAATAGACACCATGGAAATGATCAGATCACTGTTGGATATCCCACACAACGTCCTTAAGCATGAATTCTTGGTAGAGTAGCTTCTCATACCAGCTTTCAAGGTACTAGAGTTTGAATTTGTGTGTGAAATAATTGGTCCCGGTAACTCGTGGTATCATGACATATATACCTACCTAAGAATAGGAGTCCTCCATGTCAATATCACTTTGAACCTTAAAATAACCTTTTTCAAGAAGTCATCCTGCTTTGTTACCTTAGATGACAACCTATACCGTAGGAGTATTGAAGGAACCCTTTTGTGATTCTTAAATGCTGAGGAAGGTTTGAATACTTTAACTGAGGCACATAATGGTATTTGTGGTTCACATTCGAGTGGTATGACCTTGGCTAAGAAACTGTTGAGAACAGGGTACTATTGCCCGACAATGGAGAAGGAAGCTCACGAATATGTCAAAAAGTTCTTGTAATGTCAATAGCATGGAGACCTCATCCATGCACCAACTCAAGAGCTCCACCCAATTTTAACACCTTGGCCCTTTTCACTATGGTGGCTCGATCTTATCGGTAAAATATCGTCCACCTCATCTAATGGACAAAATTTCATTATCACAACTATGGAGTACTTCAAAAGGTGGGTAGAGGCCATTCCTATGACCTATATCATAAGAAATTAGATTTCCAAATTCATTCTAAACTACCTTATCTACCGCTATAGTGTCCTATAGGACATTATCTCAGATAATGGGACACCTTTTAAAAACCAGGATGCTCAAGACCTATGCCAAAAGTTCAATATCTAACATTTATTTTCTACTCCATACTACCCCCAAGGTAATGACCAAGCTGAGGCTACAAATAAAACTATCCTAAGAATCCTAAAAAGGAAAGTCAATGAAGCTGGTCATGAATGATTCTTACAGTTGAACCCCACCCTATGGGCTTATCGAACAAGTATCTGCACACCAATAGGTGCAACCCCATTCTCCTTGGTCTACGAATCAGAAGCCACTCTCCCCATCGAGATTGAGCTCCCATCCTTGAGGATATCATTGCAAAACCTCATTAAAAATGAAGAATATCGGGTATCTCGGTTGAATGAGGTGGAACTATTGGATGAGTGGTGCATGGATGCTTTGAACCACCTGCAGGTCTACCAGAACCATTTGAAGAGGAGCTAAAAGAAGAAGATCCAGAACCGATCCTTTCAAAATGGTGAGCTAGTAATGAAAGAAAATTAAAAAAATGTGCCAAATCGAGTAGCAAGGGCAAGTTTGAACCCAACTGGTCGGGACCTTTTTTTGTCATGACGAATTACAAATCAGGGGCATACTAGCTGTCAAAATACGAGGGTGAGCCTTTGCAAGAGCCTATCAAAAGCTCCCATCTCAAAAAAATTTATGCCTAATTTTCAAGGTATAAATCCATAAAATACAATATATATATATATATATATATATATAAAAAATCCAAAAAAAATAAAATAGAAAAGGATTGAAAATAGTAAAGATAAAAATTGTCCTCTAGTGAAAACCACTTCGGTGGCGCTTTGGGCAAGTACCTTGGTGAAAACCTAGAAAAAAGGCACCTTGTGTAAATAAGCACTTTCCATCCACCATGATCTCTACAACTTGTTTTGCGTCATCCATCACATTATATTGATGCTTCTATCACCCATTGATGTCTGCATCATAGCTTGATCTCGTGTTTGTATCATGTTCCATCCTAGAACTACTTGGCACATTTCGAAGGTCAGTTTGTCCTACCTATATCAAGGTAGTCTATCGCATCATGTTGGGGGCATGTCTTTTACCTACAATGGATAAGATTCATGTATATTATGGAGATCTTCCTAAAATATAAAACATCCAAAAATATCCAAATCATATCAAAATCCCAAAACAAGTCAAAATGTCAAAAATAGAGTCATCATGTGAAACTACGTCATTTCTAAGCTTGAACTTAGGCAAGGTTAATCTTTGATCAACCCCCGAGACACATTAGATCAGTTCTTTAGGAGTCTGTCATAATAAACTGACAATCCATTTGTTCATATCTCATCAATAGCCGAGTTTGTGTCAGTCAAACTATGTGGTCTCTGCATGTATAACGTAGGCAAGGCTAATCTTTGATTAGCCCCCGAGGCCCCTAGGATAGGTCCTCAGGTTAGGTTCTTGGTAAAAATCTCAGAAAACACCAAAAAATAAGAGAATTTATAAAACATCTTCAAAAATCCCAAAATAGCCTCAAAATATTTCAAAAACATCCAAATATCTAAACAAATCTATCTTTCTCATTTCACTTCACCCATGATAAATTATAATCAATTATCCATAATAAATCGATCGTCACCTTCAACCTTTGGAAAAACAATCGGAAACAATCTTAGCAGTCAAATATAGAAACTCAAGTGTCAAGATCTCAAGTCTAGGTCAGTAGGTAAACAAGTTGGTCAACTCTTCGCATCAATAGTCTATCATCCAGTTAGTTCCAAAATAATTTGATAACATCATGTCCTAGGATGCATCCTTCCTACAATGGACATCGACAATCAATCATCACTATAGTTTAGTCTTGGCTAGAGGTATGAAGAACACCAGCTTGTTTGTTTGATTAATCTTTTATTTTTTATTTATCTTATTTCTCTCATTCCAATGACCTATCGATGATGTCTACTCATAATTATTTAGAGAGAAAGGAATGGGGCATTGATCTTTATCTTTTGTTTGTTGTGCCTATTGGATGTTCTTGTAATATAACCTTGGTGAATACTTGCTTTGTTAGGTATGTATGGAAGGTGTTTTGAATAGCTTGTTGACTATTGCATTGATAGGTTACGCCTTTATGTGCTTTGGTATGAGATGTTTGTGTAAGAGAGGGGGACCAACCACTGCAAGGCCCTAGGTCACGAAAGGCCAAGAGCAGAAAGGCTGCCCTAACTTACCTCAGTTTAAAGGATGGTTAGGAAAGAAGGGATGAGAATGATGAAGAGTATGTGTCCCTCGATCACTCTGCAATCCCTAGAGCTCAAGGGAGACTAGGTGAGTCACTTTCTAGAGTCAACTCTACGTCTCAGGTAGCTCTTTGTTTGAGGACAAAAGCACAATTTTGGGATGACAACGCGACACACTGGTGTTTGTATGGCCAAAAAACCAGAGAGACGAGGTTAAACTCTAAAAGGTAGACTAATGACCTAGTTTAGAAGCTTCTAGAATGATTGAATAATATCAAGAAATACAAAATGCATAAATTAACATGATAAAGGAAATATATTACCGCAAGGGTGACGTAGATGATTTCGCACAACAGTCTTCTCACTAGCTTGCTCCGAGATCTCTCCACCTGCACACAAAAAAGGGGGAAATGTTGGGGCTGTTTAGGGGCCTACCTTAGTCAGACCCCCATTTTTGTGTTTCCACCTCCATGGAAAGCCAAGTTTGTAATGATAGAGATAGAGATATAGAAAGGAAATAAAAGCTACGTAAACACAAAACACTACAAATAGTACATGCTTACTCAACCAAAGGCGATGGAAGAGATAAGAGGAGCTTACCACCTCCGTCCAAAGTGCTCAAGGATTGTGGAAGAGAAGAGTGAGAGGAACTCAAGCCTCTGTCATTGTGGTGTTTATCCTATGCTCATACTATCAGAGTGATGGAGTGGTAGATTGCTGCAATGGAGTGAAAAGTGCTGCTACAAAGCTTGTGGATGCTTGAAAGAGTGGAGAAAAGTGTGAAGAGATGGATTCAATATCTTGCAAAACTCTTTGAATGAATGAGAGTGAAGAATATGAAGGAAAGGATGAAAAATGGTCATATTCGGGTTGACCAACCCAAGAGGAGCATTACACTTCAACTTCCAATCGAAAGTGTAACGTCTCATGTCTCTAGCTGCAGGAATTTGCCAAGGACATAAGCATGCCGCACATACGTCTACACACCGTGCAGGCGTCCCTAACATAAATTCTCCCACCAACACACAAAACAGGTGCCAAGTGTGATGTGGACAATAGGCTTAAGTGGAATTAAGTCTCCGCCTTAGGTTTTCTAAAGTATAAGGGGTTAAAAGGGAATTTGCGTTAGGGGTGAAAAAATGTGCCCATACATTTTTCCCCTTTAGCGAGCATGAGTACTGATGAGTGCTTTGGTAAATTATAGTAGTAAAGAATTAATAGAGTAAGAGATGTATACCTGAACCAATGAGGAAGCATAGCACGGTTTGGAAAACTCAGAAGTGTAGGAAAGGACTTCATAGTTCCGCAAAACTACAAAGCTGAAGTACGAAAGTGCCTTACAGGCTCACGGTCTTGCAAGGGAGGTATCCTTCAAGAACTCTCACATGAAGGAAACCAAGAAAGCACCTTATAGACCTATAGACCTACAAGGAAGATATCCTCCAAGAACTCGCACATGGAGGAAACCAAGAAAGCACCTTACAAACTAGCATGGAAGGTATCCTCCAAGAACTCTCACATGAAGGAAACCAAGAAAGAACCTTATAGACCCATAGACCTGCAAGGAAGGTATCCTCCAAGAAC
Source organism: Sequoiadendron giganteum (assembly GCA_007115665.2). NCBI lineage: Eukaryota > Viridiplantae > Streptophyta > Pinopsida > Cupressales > Cupressaceae > Sequoiadendron > Sequoiadendron giganteum. Next base: position 493,881,496 of record CM021107.1, read on the forward strand.
TCTCACATGAAGGAAACCAAGTAAAGAGGAATCCATAAAGTTAGAGGAGGTGACATATTTACCTGTAGGTAGAACACATCAGGGAACAACTTTGCAGGCCAGTGAACAGACAATCATGCAAACCATCGCTAAGTTGTAATACTTTCAAAGGGGTCCCTTAGGAACCCTTCAAAAGGAAGGAGGGTCGACTCAAGGGATGTGCTGCTTGAAAGGTGAAGTCTAGTCAGGCTGCCCCCAAGCTAGATGTAAAGATAAGAGGACGGTCTACTTGGGTTGCCCCTGGACTAGACGTCGAGGTGTGAAGTTGGTCTAGTCGGGCTGCCCCCAAGCTAGATGCCATAGAATTTATTTAGATTTTTTGAAGGGGTACTTTGGGAACCCGACGTGAAAAGGAGGGGTCCACTCAAGGGACACATTGTTTAAAAACTACCATCTTCCTTCTTGAATCGATTCATCACCAAGGAATCCTTTTGAAAGATGTTCACTTCATCAAGGAGTTCGAAAGGAAGGAGAGGCGCTCATGCAAAGGGAAGACTAAGAATGTTCCCACTTCAGAGGAGGGTTTCCAAGTCCTTTCTTTATGAACCCATGATGAAGGAAACATGTTCCGCTAGGGTTTCAAGTTGAGAATGCCATTCTAACAAAGAAGTGTGTGAAGGGTCTTTGAAAAAAGATTCGTTCGATAATGAATGTGTTTTCTAAAGACCAAGTGATACAAAAGAGGCATTATCACACATGAAAGGGACAACTCAAGTAAAGAGGAGAGAAAGATAAAGATAAAAGTAAAAGAAAACATATCACACATAGGGGGATCTGGTTTCACGGGGTCAGATATGCCTTTATTTATATGTATGTAATAGGTAACCACAGTGAGAGGTGAAAGATCATCAATCCACAACCATATCGGGAAGAATGCACAAAAGACAAAGTAAAATAAAAAATTGGGTCAACATGGAAGGAGGCCTAAATGCTCTCGATGCTTTATACATCGTCCCCAATTTACCAAAATTCAAACACAAACATAGAAGAATATATATATAGAAGAAGGTTTACAACATACACACCACGCCTATTTCCAAGCACCAATATGGGTGATGAGGGTCATCAAGGCACACATAGCATGATTATAGGGGAACACAACACATACACATCTAATCTAAAGATCAAGAAAAGGGTTTCCCCCTAACACTGGTCAACCAAGAGGTCATTAGCTTCCCACTCTAGATCATTGTAGGGGGCAGGATGATGAGCTTATAATGGTATGATGTTAAGGGGAGGAACTTTTGATCCTCCTGCAACAAGGGCCAAGGTAGAGGGACTCGTGAGGTCTTCATCGCTCAGCTCCTGTGGGTCCAAGGTCAACGACCTCGCGAAGATCGTTGACAATGTCATAACTTCATCCACAAAGTTAAACATACACTTAACGGGAGTGTCATGCTTCACCTCGGTGGACAAAGCAGTTTGCACCCGAGGTTCACCGCTAGGCTCTTTGAGAGACTCGGGAGTGGTAACAAACTTGGGGGAGGCTGGGACTGGTTCTGTTACTAGGATAGAACAAGTCAACTTGGGGCCACCTTTCAGAGAAGGTGGGATCTTCTTAGTCCTCCATTGCTGGAGGGGCCACGCTCTACCTTCTTCTTCATCGCAGGATATGAACTCCCCATGGATGAAATAAGGAAGGTCGAGGGAGAAGAGGAAATAATTGTAGTGGACACAACCAAAGTGTTAACCATATCCATGGGTTTTGGGAAAGGCAAGACATCCGAGACATAAGTCAACAAAGGCGTCTTTGTCGAAGGAGTGATGAAAACCTGCACCTTTCTAGGCACATGTGTACTCACAACGGGAGACGAAAGAGATTCAGAGACAAAAGGAGGGAAAGAGGAGGACACAATAGGAGGTGCAGTATTCTCCTCCTCCTTCTATAAAAAGGCTTGCTCAGCCAGGAGAGCCTTTTTCTGACACTTACGCTCACACACAAGGTGGTTCCTACGACTCTTTGAGCTAGAAGCTAGAGTTTGCGAATGGATGGAAGGATTATGTTCAGCCATGGGAGTGTCTTCCACAGTTGTTTCCAATGAAAGGATAGACTCTTGAATGGGAGAAGAAGGGGAAGGTTTAGAAACAACATGAGGATTTGACTCTAACACCTCAGTGGTGGGCCTCTTCCCATTCACTATTTTAGGAATAAGGATAGTAGGAGGCTGTTGAGACCAAGACAAAGAGAATTCTCCATGAGGGGCTTTCTGTCTTGCATACCGAATGGGCCTAGGCTCTGTGGGTAAGACAAGAAGCTCAAATGTAGGACACTTAGGCTTTTTCCAAGCAGGCACCATGGGATTCTCTTGCAAATGTGAGACATAAGCAAATGGTACCGCAAAAGGGCGAGAGGGAGCATCGAGCTAAATAGCGGGAGAGGAAGAAGGAGGATCTTGGGACCGCTTCTCTTCTTCTCTTCTATGTGCCATGGTGACATCACTATCGACTTTTAGATAAGTTCTATGTGAAACAACATAAGATGATGGAGGGTATCACTTTCGGCCTAGCATGCCCTTTCTTATAGTTTTGATATGTACGGTGCAGGAGGTCCTTCCTAGGCGGGAAAGGACCAAGAGATGCATGCCAAAAGTAGTATAGGGTATAGCTACCACTTGCAATTGGTGTCATGGACAACATCTACCGAACCTCCATGAACAAACTTCAGGCACTTGTGTATAACCAAGGGAACTGCATTCATAGCTACTAGCCAAGGGATTCCTAGCTTCACTCTAAAGAGTTCAGACCCTGGGATGATGTCAAAATTAAGGCTTACAGATTTAAGTCCAATGAGGACTGATAGGACAATACTCCCTATAGGAGGTATGAAAATTCTATCGTGTGTGGGGACAGTACTCTCAGGTGCATCATACCCATCCTTATGCAAGAAGTTAATCAACATGATCTCCTTAGTTATGATATTCACTTGAGATGTTAGATCAACAAGAACACCTGCTACAATATTCCCATTTATCCTTTTAGGAATTAAAGAGGAGATGGATCTCTATTGAAGCCCATTGGTAGGTCCTGTGAAGTGAAGGTTATGCTCGTATCACTACTCACAGTCTACATGGAGGGAATAGGTTGATTTAAGAAAGAGGTCATCATGCACAACAATATTACTTCTATAGAGCCTCCTAAGGTCTATGAGATAAGGTAGTGACCCAATTAAGGTTTCGTTATGCAATACTTTGGAACCTTCCAACTATGCCTACTAGGGGTCACAGGTTGGGTTGCAAGGCGAGAGCCTCACAAAAATCACACTTACAACACTCCTAGGATATGAGGAAATGAGATTTCAGTATCGCTAAATGAAACCAAAATGGTTCATGTCGGGTTCACCAAAAATGTAAGAGAGGGGGACCAACCACTGCAAGGCCCCAAGTCACGAAAGGCCAAGAGCAGAAAGGCTACCCTAACTTACCTCAGTCTAAAGGATGGTTAGGAAAGAATGGATGAGAATGATGAAGACTATGTGTCCCTCGATCACTCTGCAATCTTGGGAGCTGAAGGGAGACTAGGTGAGTCACTTTCCAGAGTCAACTTTGCATCTCAGGTAGCTCTTTGTTCGAGGACAAAAGCACGACTCTAGGATGAAAATGTGACACGTTGGCATCTCACAAGTGCATTGACGTTCGTACGTCCAGAAAACCAGAGAGACGAGGTTAAACTCTAAAAGGTAGACTAACGGTCTAGTTTAGAAGCTTCTAGAATGATAGAATAAGATCAAGAAGTATGAAATGCATAGATTAACGTGATAAAGGAAATATATTACCGCAAGGTTGACAAAGATGATTTCGCACAACAGTATTCTCACTAGCTTGCTCCAAGATCTCTCCAACTGCACACAAAAAATGGGGAAATGTTGGGGTTGTTTAGAGGCCTACCTCAGTCAGACCCCCATTTTGGTGTTTCCACCTCCACGGACATCCAAGTTTGCAATGATAGAAATAGAGATAAAGAAAGGAAATACAAGCTACGTAAACACAAAACACTACAAACAGTACATGCTTACTCAACCAAAGGTGATAAAAGAGATAAGAGGAGGTTACCACCTCCATCCAAAGCACTCAAGGCTTGTGGAGGATAAGAGTGAGAGGAACCCAAGCCTCTTCCATCATGGTGTTTGTCTTGCGCTCGCACTATCAGAGTGATGGAGTGGTAGATTGCTGCAATGGAGTGAAAAGTGCTGCTACAAAGCTTGTGGATGCTTGAAAGAGTGAAGAAAAGTGTGAAGAGATGGATTCAATATCTTGAAAAACTCCTTTAATGAATGAGAGAGTGAAGAATATGAAGGAAAGGATGAAAAACAACCATATTCGGGTTGACCAACTGAAGAGGAGCGTTACACTTCGACTTCCAATCGAAAGTGTAACGTCTCTAAATATCCAGTCATAGGAATCTACCAGGGATGTAAGCATGCCACGCAGATGTCTACGTGCCATGCAAGCGTCCCCAACAAAAACGCTCCCACTGACACACAAAACAAGCACCAAGTGTGATGTGGACAGTGGGCTTAAGTGGAATTAAGCCTTTGCCTTAGGTTTTCTAAAGTATAAGGGGTAAAAATGGAATTTGCATTAGGGGTGCAAATTCATGCTCATACAGTTTGAAATTTATAAAGAACATCCTAGCAAGGTTTCTATATGTCAGGTGTGAACAGGATCCTCCAATCTGTTTGTTAAGTCAAAGTCCATCACACTAGATACAACATCATCCTGGTTGTCTGTACCTTGATGCATCGTATCTATGTGTGTTATCAAACATAAGGAAAGTTATGCTCTTTACACCCCCAATCCATGGATAAGAAATACATCATCATCATTCATCATCATATCTAATAAGGTCTCGATGACTCATAGACTTGTTGGACTTTTGCATCTTCTTGGATTCAAGGGTTGATTCCTCTCATTATTCTATCCTCTTTGATGCTAAAATAGTATCATGTCATTCACAAAAATATTAATGAATCCATCCTGCATTCATAAAACATAAACATACCCATCTTTCATACTCATACATCATCATAATAAGCAACATCATCCATCTCACACGTATCGCATAATCATTTAAGATGTTTAGGATAATATAGATTTGTTATTCTAAGAATCTTAGGAAAAACATCTCATTTGCATCATCATTATCATATAGATCTATTAGTATAACCATCCATACATCCATCTTGAAACCTTTGTCATGAGATTGACCCTAAAATCGAACTTTTTGCTCGATCTATTGAGGGGGAAGTCTACTAGCATACTTTTTGTTGGGGCATCCAAAAAATCAGATTTTTTTTGAACTTTGATCTTGACAAACATCATTCTTGGAACCAATGCAATAGGTACATTGCTTCAAAGAGGGGGGAAGTTTAGATGCTCAAATTAACATAAATTCATCTATTAATCAAATAAAGCAATTTATTGATTAATTCACTAATATTCATCATGTTTGATTAAATAAATCAAATTATTTAATTATATCCTCAAGGTCCTCTTATTTGATTCAATAAATCAAAATGATTTAAATCAAATATCATAATCCCCTAACCCATCCAGGTTAATTAATTTTAAATTAATTAACCTCTAATCCTAATTACCCATCCTCTAGGTTTTGACCCAACCTAGGTCAAACCTAAACCCTTGACTAACCCACCCACTTGCACATAAAATCCATTTTATTTAATTATCTAATTACCTCTTTTTCCCTCACCAAGGCATATTCTTTAAGAATATTCTCTCATTTACTCCATTTTTTTGACTTTCTTGCCCAAAAAAAATTTCCTCCAAAATGTCTCAACCATATGCATTTAATGACTCTTACAAAGCCATTAATCTCTCTTACACATCTCAAATCCTCAACCACTTGCATTAACCATGCACATTCTCCAAAATGTGCTCCACGTTCCTCCACTAGCCATGTGACAAGTGCCACAATATCATTGGCTCTTCTTTAGTCCCACATTCCTCCCATCTCTCTATTCTTCAACTCTTGAATCTATAAATACAAGGCATTTCTACTCCACAATCCATCCACAATCTTAGTATTTGCACTATAGGCACTTTTATTTTATCTTTCACTTCATCTTTACATCACATTTTGTCCATTATGATTTGAATCTTATCAAGGAGGTGGGAAGGGGCATCCTTTTCACATCAAAGATGCACAAATTCCACTATGGGATAGATTTGCACATGCTTTTTAATGCTTTTATTTAACTTATTTGGTATTTTAATGTCTTATTTAGCATATCCAGTATGATACAATATCTTATAGGGATGCTTGATTTGTTATGTTTTATTTGACTTCTATGAAAATGTCTATCAAAGTCTAACATTTGCAAGTTTAGCATCCACAGGTACTAGTAATGAACTAACATCAAAATTTTCCAATTGTACAACCATAAACAAACACATGGAAATTTCATCATTTCATAATTTGTTATTAAAATTTTAACTATAGATATAATATATCATCACTTGATTAATAAATTTTGTTAGTATCAGATGTTGTGAAAAAATAATACATAACAATGATGTAATTTATTAGATAAATATTTTAAAGATAATATACAAATACATATTTAGACATTAGATAAGTGATTTTTGGTGTGTGTATGCATTCTTGATTGGATTATGTTTGATGTAGGGGCATCATAGTTTTTTTAATCTCTTTTTGTATTTTCCCTCAACCACTAGCATGTGTAGGATTTGTCAAGAATTTAAAAGTTTACATTTTCTAATTCATTAGTATAACAAATACATGCCCGTAAGCTTATTTACTGAGTAGGAGTAAGAATAATGACAAAGGGAAAAAGTAAGTGAGGATTTTGAAGTAAAAATGGAGTAGTTGGGGAGATTTATGAATTTTTTTGGACATTGCAGTAGTTTAGGTGGGATTTTGAGCAAAATTTTCTAGATTTTTGGGGATTTTTCGAAAAAGGAGAAAGAAGAATACAGTAGAGAAGGGAGCAGTATAAGAAAGAGGACATAAAAAACTTGGAAAGGAAGGTCAAAATAATAGAAAATAAAGAGAATAGAAGAAAGTAGCAGAGAGAAACAAAGAACATCAAAGGAACTATTTTGAAAGTAGCTAGAGAGGCTCCTAGTAGATAACAAGAGGACAAAGAGGAGGATAATAGAATATATATTTTATTGCAGCTTTTGTAAATGTGTGATTTGATTGTAATTGTTCATATTTTTTGAGTTAATGAAGCTAGTTATTACTTATTCACAAGTCATTGTTCTCTGATATTGCTTGTGTGGATAGAAGAAATATTATATAAATTTTTTGTTATAAAAGTTTGAATTTATGTGTACAAGTTTAGAGTGTTTTTTGAGTCTGAAATTGTTGACAGACACCTACAACCATTGCTGCAAATGCCCATAGCAATAGTCTATTTTCAATAGAAACATAGTTATTATCTCTATAACTGAATTTATGCCTCTTAAACCATTCATTTGACCTATAGCACATGTGTAGGCCTCTGTAAAGGTTGTGTGAAGTTTCTTATAATAACATAACCTCTCCTTTTCCACCTGTTACCTCATTTCTAAGTGGATTTTTAGGTGCCTAGAACGAGGTGAGTGCCATCAATGTAGTATTAGAGCATAGCTACAACTCTGTGAAGAAATTTAGTGGCTTGAGATTGGGGTTGAAGGAGGCCTAATGAGTGTGATTATGGGTGTGTCCCTGGTTGCGCCCACAAAAGGATATAGAAGTCATGACAAATCCTAACCCGGGAATTGGACATTCCAACAGGTGACTAACATCTTCTCATGGTCTTTCATTTACTTGTCAAACTAGGGAACGTATACTTGAAATGGAGCGGCACTGTATGTGCACTAAGAACTGATTTTAGCCACAACCTATTCGAAATAAATGCTTGAAAAGAATTCTAACTCTGATGCAGGAACATGAAACAAAGTCTTGCTAACTTAAGCATCACTTAATTAAAGCAGGAATCACAATAACCATTACTGGGAAAACAAACCATGAACTGGCCTTATGTTGTAGGAACAGACACAAGGATGGATTCCTTATGCTGCAGAAACAGTTTAAGATTGAGTTTGCATCAAAACTTACTGGAATGAAATTCTAACAGATAAACAACAGAAAGAAAATAGCTAACTATGGATACTTACTAAGTGGGCCCCCTTAGCAAGCATCAATTAACTTAAACAAGAGCTGAACTCAAAACATCATTGGCTTTTTATTCATGAACTCGAAATCACATACATGACTGTTCTGCTTGTAAGAAAACTTAATACAAAGCTCTGTTTTTCATTATAATAGTAAACTCATTACACTCTGTTCTATCTCTACTCTCTAGTCTAATCTCTTCTCTATCATCTTGTTCACTTGTGCAGGAGGAACCTTTATTTAAAGAGAAACAGCTAACTAACTAAATAATAGAGAAAGATGCGGATGTAGATGCTTCCCAATTCTGAGGAACCAATTTCCGTAAATGAAAGTGTATCCATCCAACTGATTCAGAAAGAATCCAACGCTCCACTCCTCCTAGATTGATGACCATTTAGATCTCCTCCCGATGACCTGGGCAGAGCGTCTTTGCAGGAACAACATGCTCGGTGCCGTGATGAAATGATCTTCACTTCAGAACCGAGGTTCGCTGCGCATTGACTTGTTCATACTATCTTCAACAACGTGTGGAACATATAGCATAAAAGGCGAAAGAAAGCATAACAACACGATACCTATCATTAATCACACACATTAAATTCATCTCATTTATCCAAAAACTACATGTATCATATCAGTCAACTAGGAGGTTAAACAAGGCCATGAATATAGTCATATGGAGATATTAAGCTGCAGGATTATAGGAATGCATTGTCACAAAATACTACCCATTAACATAAAAAGTTTATAACCACAGAGTTTAAAACAACCATTAGAAAGAGTAAAGGTATTAAAAAATACATCATGACACTTAAATAATGAGCATATTTTAGGCTCACCAGTCCCTACAACAAGGGATATTGCATCTAGGAGACTGTAGTAAGAAGGGAAAATAAAGAAAGGAGATTTAGAGCAGAACAATGCCACGAAGGAGAAGGATGACATAGGTTGTAGTTGCAGAAGTAATAGGAAGGATAGGTGAAGTATTGGAGAATTTAAGGGGAGTGTAGGAAATACTGGATGCAATAGAAGGTGGAATTAGAAGAGGCAAAGCACATGAAGGTGGTGATGGTGAATATGATGAACAAGGAGCAAATATGGCTAGACAAGAAGGTGAAAATGTAGATGTAGATATGGATGTAGGAGAAAGATGGCCTATAAGAGCTAGTTCCAGTATTAGGAAAGGAGCAAGGGTGTAATTACCAATATTCTTGGGAAGTTTTTAACAAGATGAACTAATTGATTGCATAATAGAGATGGAATAATGCTTTGAATATGATGAAGTGGAGGATCTTAGAAAAGTGAGGGTTGCTAAAAAAATTGGAACATCATGCAACACTCTTGTGGAAAGAGGTGAAGGTTGAGAGAAGATGAAATGAAAGAGATAATATCACTCGATGGGATTGAATGACTAGAAAAATAAAGGTTAAATTTCTGCCCGGTGATTATCAACTTGAACTTCTCAAGAAGTTGTAGAATTTAAGACAAAGAGAGTTAAGTGTGAAGCCCTATATAGAGGAGTTTTATAAAATTTCTAAAGATCTAGGCATAATGAATTGGACCATGAAAAGGTAGTAAGATATTTTAATGGATTGAGGCTAAATACTCAAGATGAAGGGTGATCCCACAATACTGGTTTATAATTTTTGGGCAAACTAGACACCAAACTAATTTTTTTTAACTAAATATTCACTTTCGGGCTCCTACAACAACTAAACCGTGAGGAATTTGAAGATGATGAAAAATAGTGATTTGTGACATTTTGTCTATAGATTCTAAATATATTTTTTTCATTTTTTTTGGAATCAGATTGCACTTATTTTTCTATCTCCTTCGAAAACTAGTTTTAAAAAAAAATAGCATTTTTAAGGAGTGACGCTCACCGTATACAACATAACTTTTTTTGTATGAAGGATAAAATTCTAATTTTTTTGAATTTAGATTTTTAACTATGATATCTAGCACTTTCATTTGGTTTTATAGTGTTTTATTGAATATTTTTTCCTCAATCAAGTTTCGAAGTCAAACAAATTACAAGTCAGACATAGGCGTACTGTATACAACATAAAAATTTCTGTATGTATCAAAATTCAATTTTTATTTTTTTTAATAGATCAAGGAAATGAATACCTAGCCTGAACATATTTTAAAAAAATTTATTTTGATAATCTGCTATTTTTCCACATGTGCAGAACATAGAGCTTTATTTTCGGTGAAAAATCTATGTTTAATAAAAATTAAAAAACATATATATAATAAAACCAAAAAATATTAAAATTATATTCATTGGATAGTTTGTTTTGAGGAATACCATAATCATTTCAAATAAAGTTTAAATGAACTCATTTGATCCCCCAAAAGGTAAATCAAAAGTGATTTTTTATCAGCATTTTGATAGGTGTAAAGAAGACTCATTTATAGGTATGGTTTAAAATTAGTGAGGTTCTATCCAAGGGGGTTTGATCTAAGGTGGTTTGATAAAACCCTCTTCAATTGGAATCATTAAAATGGAACTTTTTAAGGATTATATCATTATATTGTCTAAAAATATGTGATTTCAGCAAAAATCAGTTCCTCTCAAAAATTGTAAACCAGCTTTGTGGGATCACCTTGAACAAAGTATGATAAGGCTTAAAAATATGAAAGAAGCATATCATTATGCTCTTAATGTTGAAGAGAAATTAGCAAGAAAACAAGGAACAAAAAAAGGAAAAGGTGGATTCAGCAATGGAAAAGTGAAACAATAGAAAAACTACAACAATGGGAAGGAGGCTAGCCCTTCAAAAATTCAAAAGGAGAAAGATGAAACAAGATCAAGAGAATACCCAATGAGAGGTAGAGGTCAATATGGAAGAGGCCGAGGTAGAGGCTTCTAAGGCACTTGTTTTACTTGTGGACAGTCATGCCATAGATTTTTTAAATGCTCACATTGTAGACCAGAAGGATCAATGAGAATAGGAGCAACAAGTGCACACATAGCAAATGAGGATAATGAGTCTACATGATCTATTAGTCAACCAGATGAATCTAAGAGAGAAGCACTTATGATGAAGAGGATGTTTAAACCAATAAAAAAGAGAAGATTAACCTATCCAAAGAAAAAGTTTGTTTAGAATAATATGTAATCCAGGTGGAAAATGCTTCAAGGTTATAATAGATAGTCACAACATTGATAATTCAGTTTCAGTTGAGATGGTGGCTAAGCTGGGGTTAAAAAAGGAAATATCACCCTACCCCTTAAAAGGTGTCATGGTTACAAAAAGGGCACCAAGTTTTATTTTACCAACAATGCCTAGTAAAAATTTGGGTAGATAGTTTTGAAGATGAGGTGTGGTGTGATATCATGCCCATGGATGTATGCCACTTACTCTTAGAGAGACTGAAGCAGTTTTATAGCAAGGAAATTCATAATGGAAGAGAAAACACTTACACTAAGCTAGAGAAAACTAGAAGAAAGCATACTCTTACACCATTGGAAACTAAGGAAGAAGAGGTGGAAAGTGGTCCAAGAACACTGTTAGTGATAGGAATTAAATTTTTGAAGGAGATTAAAGGGGAAAAATTATGTTTTACAATAGTTCTCAAGGAGATTCAAGTAGCTACAAGAAATGACAATAGTGACATTCCTTTAGAAGTAAAGGAGCTACCTTCAGAATTTGATGAAATTGTGTTCAATAAATGACCATATTATACCACATGTTCCTACAAATCTACCTTATTTAAAATATGAACGACATCATGGGACACAAGGGTGTGATTATAAACAAACACAGTTCATCATGAAAATGATGAAATAACCTAACACATACAATGCATGCTTAGGAAAACCCTAGATTACAAACAATAAAACATAATGGAACATGGTCACACAAAGGGAAAGATTTGAAGATTAAGCACATAGTTGAGAAACACACACACAACTCAAGGGACAATTACATCCAATTTTTTATAAATTAAATATTTAAATTCCAAAACCAAGGATGATTGGATTCAAGGAGAGATTACTAACAACTATAAGCCCTTGGTAGTGATATCACTATTCTTCAAAGAGGACTACATTATTGGTTTTCTTATATGAGAGTCGAGATTTTGTAAGAGAAAATAATAAATCAATTAGGAGAATATTGGTCATAGTCAATCTATGGAAACTATAGATGAGTCTACTTACTTAGAAGCTTGTGAGAAGGTTCAATAGTAAGGTAAAATCAAGTGATCTTGTCAAATGAGGAATTTCTTAATTTGTAGTCAAGCCTAAAGGTTTTGTTATCTATTACTATGAAATATTTGAATAAAATATTAATGCTAATAAAAATGCAAGGTATATATGATATACTTGATCTCATGGAAAATTGGGGGAGATTTGAGAACTATTTGATGACAACTGATCTCACAAAACTAAAAACTTCAAACAATATCCAAGCTCTCAACTTCCTCTTGGTTTTAAGGGATATTAAACTCAATGAGGTGTCAATTACCCTTAGAAATTTACCATTGGTTTACTCGTAGTAGAGATTTTTATTAGATAAGAATGGAAGGGCCCTAATCCCATGCAAAGCAAACAATAGGGCTGAACAACCCAACAAAATATATTGGCCAAACACAACAACCAATTAGAAACAAAAAAACAACAACAAAAAGACTAGTAGCAAGAATATAGCCACTAGCAAAGATCAAATAGAAACAAAAAAGTAGAGAGAAAGAACTCAAGCACTAGAGCTAGGACCTAATGAGCTTGTGTCCAAGGGCTTGTTAATCAAGAAAAAGACCTTCTTAGAAGTATATTTACTCTTATGTTGCACAACTATCCAAGAAGACTAAAAAACTAGATTAGAAACATTTACACTGTAAGGGGAAGAAGCCCATTTGGAGTAAGTAACAAGTGGAACAATAGTTATTTCAGGTGAATCATCCATAACCAAGCTAGAAGTAGCAAGATTTGTAGTTAAGACAACCTTTTCCAGAAAGAGGGAAGTAGGGACCTCAAGGGAAGCAACATATAGAAGAATAGGAGCAACCTTGTCTAGAATCAACAGAGTAGAAGCCATAGGAGAAGCAAAACCATCAACAACATGATTATTCGCCCATACAGAAGGAGAAGAAGGCATAGAATCCTCACAATCAAAAGAAGAGTCTACATTAGGGTACACTATTAAATGTTCGTGGAGAGTTCTTCCACCAAGTGGAGGATGAAAAATGATTTAAGAGCCATAAGGATAGTCACAAGCCAAGTATCTAGTAACAAAAAATCATTTGTAGAAAATGGGGATACCTTTGTAATCCACCTGCCGAGACCAAGACCAACCATTAACCTAAAGCACCACCTCACCAGATAAAGCTTGAGACAAATCTACCTCCACCACAATCTGAGCAAAGGAGGTGTGAGTAAAATTCTTGGAAGAATTATCCACTTTCAAGAACCTACCTAGAGCATTACCAATGTTCTCATAAGCAGAGGGGCACCATAACTATAAGGGAAGATACAAAAATCTCACCCAAACACGTATAACATTAATAGGTTCCTCTAAAGGGTTAAAGGAATGAACCAAATGTCTCATGGAAAGTGGATGGAAATCCCATTCCCACAGGTCATGATCTAAAACTTCTCATCTATCTTCAAGAGAACAAAAACCCACAACAAAAAAACCTCTAGTAGTGATGGCACTCTTAAATTTTGAAAATTTGAGATGCCTACTTAAAATTTTTGCCTTTGCACTTTTAGAAGTGCACCTGAGAAATCTGCCTGAATGACCTACTTTGGAGGGTCAAAATTTGAAGTCTATTGATTTACGTGCAAAACCCATTCAAAGACATAATCAATTGACATATGTGAACATGCATGTCAAATTTCAGCTTCCTACGATAAGTTTTGTTAGAGTTTTGAAAAGTGAAGCTGGAGGGTTTTGGCACTTTTCTGTTGTTTGCAAACTTTCAGTTTTGCAAAGTAGCCTCCTGTTTGAGCTTGCATTTTACAAACTGGATGACTGTCAAGTCAAAACGAATGTTTTTCTGCATTCTCCATACCAAGATTACCTCACATGTCAAGTTTTAGAGCCTCATGACTTGATTTGCTATTTTTAACAGGCCAAAAACAAATGCAATTTGTTCAATTTTGCAATTGCATTTTCAAAAATCGTTCAGGGTGGTCAAATTTGAAACTTAATATCTTTTTATGGGTGATGGTTCAAGCTAATTACTCTTGCACACATTCTCCCTTTACCAGAATGATCTATTGTGTCCAGTGGCAACTTCCTAGGAGTTGATTTGCTATTTTTTCAAAATGGCAATTGGGTGAGTTTTAATTGGTTTAGAACTACTGTAGTTTCAAAAAGTTTGAGTAAGCGAATTTGTGGATTAATATCCGATGCCTCGGGTCTCCTTTTTCTGAACCATTTTTTGTGTTGTATTCTCGGGTCAAATGACTACATGTCTACAAGTTTTTATGTCTCCTGGAGGTTGTTCACTCAATCTTTAAAGCTGATTTCAGAGCCAACTTGGCTAGTTTTTCTCATTTTACAGATAAGCCTAAGAGCAAGTTTAATGAAAGACCAGTTCATCTTTTCATTCCAGAAGCATTCAGAGGTTGTGTTTGATCATTTTAGGGTAAAAGTTTTTTGAAAAAGATTTTTTTTAGCCCGGCCCCCATTGGGACCTGACATGCTTTATACAATAATGAAGTTTGGAGCTGAGGTTATACCCATAAACTTCTGGGGAGCACAAATGGGAAACCAAAAAGCATGAGTGTTTTAAAAAAATTCTCAAGTGAGCTCTAGTTTAATGTTTTCAATTAAGAACCAGTGTTAGAGACATGTCAGATTGAGTCCCAAGTCCCTTATCAACAAATGTGAAAGTAGTTAATTGATTATAAAGGGATGTATCCATCATATGATAAAATTCCAAAATAAAGAATCAGTTCATGTTGTCCTTTGTTTCTGAAGGCCAAGACAAAGCGATGTAGAGGGAAAATGTGATTGAGGTGGTGTGTTGTTTCAGCTACTATGGGCTAAAGTCACAATGATTTTTTGTATGGCTAAGTTATTTAAACAATTTTTTTATAAATAAGTTATTTGAATAGTTGCATGATACTAAGAAAGCAATTCCATTATACATGTTAATTTTGCTAGGGTTCTTGATTGTGTAAGTTTGGAGCTGGATAGAGATGCACTTAGAGTGAATAAAAACATTCTAAATGTGGGAGTAAACTCAACAATAGTGAATTGAAAGAGGGCAAATAGTCTCAAGCAGAGGAGTCAATCACGCCCCACAAAGGGAATCATGTGCAAAGTATCTTATTCCTGATATACAGAGGGAACCAAAATTCTAACACCCAGTAGGAAGGTGTTTTTACAAGTCTCAAATAGTTGAATTGTGGGATGTGTATTGTGTCTCCATAATTCATAGAACTCTTTTATACCTATTATTCAATGAAGATCGTGTAGACGCTATACATCTGGATGAAGAATTGAGAAGAGAGCATACTTTCTCTCCCTGATTGTGGTATGCGATTTAGGGATTGGGATCTACATTATATGGATTTTATCTAAAGGGTTTGTAAATTCCTTAAAGCATAAAGAGTAGAGGGAAATAATGAAAGAAGAGCTAGGGCAACTTGTGCGCAACTATGAAGAGGGGGCGTACATATTGAAGACAAGAATTTTAAATTAATGTGGCCTCATGGAATGCCATTGAAGTTGAATGCACGCCAGATAGAGGAGTGGCAAGAGGGCCATCGATGGCATGGAGATCCATCAGATCCATGAAACAATGCAGCCAACGCATACCATGATGGCTCCAAACTTTGTTTTGAGGAAGTTTACGCTTGCATTGGAAAATGTTTCGAAATTATTTGAGGAAATTCTGTTTTGTAGGAGTCTTTAGAGAATTCAAGGCAAATGCATTTGGCAGCTACCATGCTTCAGGCCTGCATGAAATTGAAGGGGCATCGAATCCTTCAGGGGAGGAAAATGCAGAGAATGATCATGTTCAACATGTCACTTGGAAAATGAATTTGTTTTGTAGAGAACGTGGGAAGATGAGGGTGCCACTATTTGTGGATGAGCTACCAGTGTCCCTATGGCGCATGAGTTGGTTTAGATTAAATGGTCCTAAGTTAGTGTGGTTTCATGAAATATCATTATTGCAGCATAAGAACATAATGGAGTTGCTAAGAAGGCCGTTGGAATGCCATTAAGGCACCCACACCAGTTGAGAGAAGGGGATCAATTGTGAAGGGCCTGTGCTGCGTATTGGGGCGGCCTCTATCTATGATTGATGAGAGCTCCATTTGATACTACAAGGGAACATTGAGAAGCTCGATGGTGTATTGAGCATTGATCAAGGGCACCATCACATAAGGTAATGTGTGAAAGCATTGAGAGGGCCCGCTGGTTTCTTGATAGACCTTAGAAACTTTAAGAGAAAATGCAAATGGCATGAGGAATGGAGTTAGGGATGAAAGAAATGGGGGCCACAATGATTGGAAGAGTGCGGATGTAGAGCACAAGCAAGTGCACATAGAATAATTAGGGCAAGTAAACACATCAATAGACAGCGTAGAGAGGGGCCCGCATGGAAAAAGCTCGTAGACCCCGCGGGATGTTGGAAATGTAGTCAAAATGGCTGCGAGGTGCGCGAGAATGCCTGTGCGTGAAGGGAACGGTGGGCCCAATAGAGATCTTAAGAGCTTAAGTTTGGCATAAAATTGTTCCCCAGGTAAATTTTATTTTAAAAAAATAACTTTACCAAACAAATTTTATCAAAGGTCTGTGAAGTAATTGAATGGTGGGCCCTAGGAAAAAGTGAAGGCATGAGTAAAGTCTTCCAAAGTATTTTAATTTTTGAAAGCCTTCATAGAGGAAAACACTTTAATACTGAACATAGTGGTGTGGGTAAAATATTTTACCAAATGAATTTGATATGTTTCCACCTATTAAGTGAAAAGGAGAATGATAAATATAAAGTGGAATAATTTGTGTTGGGCTCGTTAAAATGGAGGCATGGGTGAATCTTTATTTTCATATGGAGAGTGAATTAAATATTCACTATGGGTATATATAAAATAAATTTATTCATTTTATAGGCAGGTATTGATGTGTTGGAGGATATTTTATATAGTGAATATAAGGTTCACCATGTAAAATATTTTATTTATTGGAAAGTAAATAAAAGGAAATGCAGCCACACTCAGTAAAGTGCAGCAACATAAATAAAGAGGCATAAATGAATTTTCATGGGCAAGCAAATATTTTCTAGCAGTTGGGGAAATGGAGTGATTTCTCCACATGGGTAAATTTTATGTTGATGATGGGCAAAGGCAGTTTTGGAGGCAAAGTTTGTTGTTGAGGAGAGAGGAGAGAGGCTTTGCACATTGCTGATCAACGAGAATGGAGCTTCCAGATGGCATTTTTTGATCTTCTTCTAGGGTCTTCTATTCTTCTATATCTTCTTGTCTCTTCTCATTGTAAAGGGTTCCAATTTCTGAAAGCTTTGCAAGTCAGGCAAAAGCTCTGGGTAGAATTGTAAGGCTAGGATGGATTGTAATTAAGTCATTAAATCTGAGGTGTCTGTGTTTTGAATTATGTTTCTATGTTTATTTTAGCTGATAATTGTCTCCATGGTTGAACTGTAATTCTCTTTTGGATTCAATAATAAAATTGTCTCAGTCTTTTCATGCACATTTGCTGCATTTGAGTTATATATGTTGTTTCCTTCTGTTCTATGAATAATGTAATTGCTTTAATATAGTACAAGATGCATTTATTATTGCCTATTGTTCAAAAGATAGTGTAATTGGTTTAAGAAATATGAGAGGATTGTTATGTTTCAGGTGGATTTAGAAGAAGAGTTATCAGATAAATCTTTAGTGGTCTGGTTATCATAATGTGATAAAATTTGCAAGGATCTTCAAAACATTTTTGACACTATAAGATGAGGTGATGGTTATATGACTCCATAGCCCTTTCTTTTGGCACTAGTCAATCTTCATGCTTTTGTTGCTTTTAGTTTGGTCCCAACTCTTTAAATCAAAAACCATTTCAAATCTATTTTGCTGAGTTTTGTTTGTCATTTTCTCCATGCTAGTCCCTAAAATTCAATCAATGTCTTGCCAATGTTGAGTGATATTTTATGTTTCTCAGTATAATTTTGTGAGAGAATTATCTGTTAAGCAATATCCTATTAATTGTGTCTCTAAATCTTTAGGTATTGTTAAATGGTCACCCCCTAGGTCTTACAAAGCTTGAAGTGCAAGGGAAATGTGTTCTAATCCCATTTCCTATTAGTTGGCCACAAAACTTTGAGAATTATTAAACGTAGAGGTTGGCTACCTCTTAGAGAGTTGTAAAGCTTAGCTGGAAAAATAAAACACCAACAACATGGTGACTTTGCTAGGGACAATTTGTGAAAATTATGATTGCAGAATCTATCCTTAATAGTCATTTCATAGAGTCAAATGATTTACCATTCTGAATTTGGTTCAAATAGTGAAGGATTTCAAACCCTGGAGGAAGAATTTGTTGCAGTGAACCTGAAGTTTTATAATTTGTGGTGCTCTACGGGTGAAGGAATTCAGAAGAAAATTTACATGTGAAGGAACTCCATAATGCTTGAAGTTCAGTCCTCTTTGAAGAGAGGTGGCAACTCCGTTAATAGAACATGTTGAAAATTTGAAGAAAGTTCCAGATCTACAAATATTTCCAGTCAAGAAGACAATTTGCAGCAGCTGCAATGTTTCCAGGTATTCTTCATTCTTGGTTTTCAAGAAATTCATGTATGAAAACCATATTTGAACATTTTAGAAGAAACTTTGGTTCCCTATTGAGTGATTAGCACTAACAAAGGGAAATGATAGTAGAATTAAGTTTGCATACTTTTGAACTATAATTTGTAGCTTATATATTATGTTGGAGAAGTATGTTTGTTTTAATTTTTCCCACTAAATAGATCTTAGGCTTAGATGCATTTGAATTATGCATTGTAATATTCTGAGATCATGATGAAAGATAGAAATAGGGAAATGAATGATCAACTATAGAGATGATATTTGAATTGTGAAAAAGGCATATCAAAATGCCTCAATACATGCACCCTAGTATGGTTCTAGATGGAACTATGGTTTGTGATCATTCCCAGCCAGATTGTCAAAGAGGTTTCAGCACTGGAAGGAACAAAGCCATCAATTTCAGTGCCATTAGTGGTTACCCAAATGATATTCCAGCTAAATTCAAAAATATGTTACCAAGGTTCATTGGTGATAAGTCTGAATCAACAAATAAGCATCTCCAAGAATTCAATAATTTGATGGATGATTATGAGATTGATCATGAAGATGTGATCATGAGACTATTTATTCAGTCCTTGAGAGGAGATGCAAGAGAGTGGTTCTCTTATTTACCAACATCTTCCATTCATTCATGGGAAGAGTTCAAGACAATGTTCATGGAGCAATTTGGAGAAAGGATCGACCTTGCTTTGATAAGGAAAAGGTTCATGAACATGGAGAAAGGAAAAGATGAGTTAGTCCCATCTTTTAATCTTAGATTTTCAAAGATCATAAGAGAGATTCTAGAGAACATAAGGCCAAATAATGTTGAATGTTTGGTCATATACTTAGGGAAATTTGACAAAAAGATGAGTTATCTGTTGAGGGATAAAGAGCCTACAACCCTACACCAAGCATATCAAATTGCTATAGATATTGAGAACAACTTGAGGTATTCAATGATGAAAGGACATAGGGTTGTAAGTGTTTTTCATCCTAAAACATCTCATGCAAATGGAACTCATGGACCAGATAGAAGTTCTTGTCAAGATAATGATGTTGTTGCTCTGACTTCTCCATCATCATAATTTGCAGATCCTAATGAACTCCATGTTAAATGTTGTCAAAATTTGATCAACGGTGATCTAACATCTTTTGTTCAAGGATTGTTTGAAATGAAAAGACACAAAGGAGAGTCACCACATGATCTATTCTCAAGGTTTTTGGATGCCTTATTGAAAGTCCCCATAATTTTCAGACCTGAGGATTTAGTGTGCATTGATCTATTTGATAAAATCTATGATCCTAGGTTGAATTCCTTGCCAAATGAATTAAAGCCAGATAGCGTGGATCAAGTACTTGATTGGATGAAGACTATTGAATTAGCCTGACTTAATCACGCACAAAATATGGTGTCTCAAAATAAATATAGTAATTGTCTTAATGAAGAAAATCAGAAGATGATACACAAGAATGAAAAGAGTGTATCAAAGAATGAAGATATCTGTGGTATGAATGAGGATATTAATTGTAATCAACTTACAATCAGCACATGTGTAGATCCTTGCAACAGTGATGAGGAAGATACATGGTATGATGTGGAAATGGATATGCATGAAATTTTTTCTTGTAATACCTTGAATAATGAAGAAATAAAAGAGATGAAAGACATCATTCCATGTCATGCTTTGGTCAGTGAAGATAATACAATTGCTGATGACATTTCTTCTCAAATTGGTGACCAAGACATTGAAGATGAAAGTTCAAGCACTCACTCTAAAGAATCTAAGCATGATCTGTGTGGTGATAAGTCCTTTTGTGATGAGGATGATGGTGAAAGTCAAACTTATTTCTCTTTTGATGATTATGAATGCTCTCATAAGGACGATATGGAGATACTCTCTTCACATGAAGATTGCAATGACATGAAATCTCATGAAATCATTTGTATACAAGTGAATGATCCATTTGCACTTGATGCTACCTTGGAATGTGATTCGGGTTTGGCATAAATGGAGCATGTCAATTCAGTGAATGTTGAAGAATTTGAATATGAGCATATGTGTGTTCAATTTTCTGATCTTGAACATACTGCTGGACGTAATAATGTTGATGAACCTACTTATGTCCTTGTTGTTCATGACTGTTTATATGAATCAAAGATGGAAATGTCAGATCTACATGAAAAGGATGATGATGTACACATTGATGAAGGAAGGAATTCATTAATGAAGGATCAAGTTATGCATTGTGACAATTAGATGGATCAAGGATCAACCTTATTATCCAGTGACATTGCAAAACCTTTCAGTCAATGTGTGGAGTAGCCATATGATACAAATAATAGTGGGTGTGATGTCAGTCAGTGTGAGATTGAATGTGGATATTTCTTTGATGATCTCTCTCGTCTTCATAGTTTGCAAATGGATATATTTTCTTTGAATGAAGAATGCATTAATGTGCAAGGAAATGGATGTTCTAGCTCTACTGCTGGTAAACAAAATTTAGATTACAATGAGTCTTTGGCACATAGATCAATGTGTCTATCAGCTGATAATGCACATGAAAGTTTCTTTGCTGATCCTATTGATCCTGAAGATGATAGCATCCAAAATGATTCAGATAGTGAATATGTTATGAAGAGTCAATATGAGACTCTTAGTTCAGGATTAAATTCTGAGCTATCTGAATATTTAGTTGAGACTTTCCATATGGAGTTGCATGATGGTTTGAAGAATGAAACTGACATCATGTATGAGCCTAAGATAGAGAACACTGCTCATGCATTGGAGGTTGATGTTTTTGCTGAATGTCATAATTTGAATGAAGATGAAAGTACTTCTAGTGTTGATAAACCTGATTTTCAAAATTTTGGAACACATGATAATGTGTTTGGGTTGTGGTGCTTGGATGATGACAAGCTGACCTATGATGTATTTCAATTGGAGGAGATACAGATGTATGAGAAATTTTTTCTCAACACACAAGATGATTGCATGTTGTTTTTTCAGCCATGATGTCTTCTTTGAACATGATCATTATGAAAGTTTTAGTGAAGGTGATAAGACCATGTTTTCATGTGGTCTTGATTCTTATCTTAAAATGTTGCCACTTGATATAAAATAAGACAATGAAGAGAGTGGCAGTGGAGTGGCTTATGTAATTTGGCTGCCATATGATAACAAAGTTGAACAAAAAGAAAGTTCACACTTGCACAGAGGCAACCTAACGCTTATGATTGCAAAGATGTTGTTACTCATGTTGTTGTGGTGTGGCAGAGGCAAGCATGAGTTAAGGGGGATCAACTCTTTCTACAAAATTATATTTGACAGAGGTAAGTACTAACTCCCCATTTTCATTTGGTGGCCCGAGGTCACTAGATGAAGTTGAAAAATAAAACTGAATAAAGGAGCAGTTTGAGGGCACCTGATGGACTCAACTTTTGGTCTACTCCCCAGAGATCTAGAATATTTCGATTCCTATAGGGGGAATACATCCCCAATCGGAGCCACTGATGGAACTCTTAAATTTTGAAAATTTGAGACGCCTATTTCAAATTTTTGTTTTTGCACTTTCAGAAGTGTGCCTAAGAAATCTACCTGAATGACCTAATTTGGAGGGTTATAATTTAAAACCTATTGATTTTCGTGCAAAACCCATTTGCAGAAATAATCAATTGACATATGCGAACATGCATGCCAATTTTCAGCTTCCTACGATGAGTTTTGTTAGAGTTTTGAAAAGTGAAGCTGGAGGGTTTTGGCACTTTTCTGCTGTTTGCAAACTTTTAGTTTTGCAAATTAGCCTCCTGTTTGAGCTTGCATTTTGAAAACTGGATGACTGTCAAGTCAAAACAAATGTTTTTCTACATTCTCCATACCAAGATGAGCTCACATGTCAGGTTTCAGAGCCTCGTGACTTGATTTGCTATTTTTAACAGGCAAAAACCAAATGCAATTTGTTTAGTTTTGCACTTGCATTTTCAGAAATCGTTCAGGGTGGTCAAATTTGACACTTAATATCTTTTGATGGGTGATGGTTCAAGATAATTCCTCTTGTACATGTGCTCCATGTACTAGAATGATCTATTGTGTCTAGTGGTAACTTCCGAGGAGCTGATTTGCTATTTTTTTCAAAATGGCAATTAGGTGAGTTTTAATTGGTTCAGAATTGCTATAGTTCAGAAAGTTTGAGTAAGCGAATTTGTGGATTAATATCTGATGCCTCGAGTTTCCTTTTTCTGAACCATTTGTTGTGTTGTATTCTAGGGTCTAATGACTACATGTCTACAAGTTTTTATGTCTCCCGGAGGTGGTTCACCCAGTCTTTAAAGCCGATTCCAGAGCCAACTTGGCCAATTTTTCTCATTTTACAGATAAGTCTGAAAGCAAGTTTAATGAAAGACTAGTTCTTCTTTTCACTCCAGAAGCATTCACAAGCTGTGTCTGATCATTTTAGGGTAAAAGTTGTTTGAAAACAATTTTTTTTTTAGCCAGGCCCCCATTGGGACCCAACATACTTTATACAATAATTAAGTTTGGAGCTGAGGTTATACCCATAAACTTCTGGGGAACACAAATGGGGAACCAAAAAGCATGAGTGTTTTAAAATGAATCTCAAGTGAGCTCTAAGTTAATGTTTGTAATTAAGAACCAGTGTTAGAGACATGTCAGATTGAGTCCCAAGTCTCTTATCAACAAATGTGAAAGTAGTTAACTGATTATAAAGGGATGTCTCCATCATATGATAAAATTCCAAAATAAAGAATCAGTTCATGTTGTCCTTTGTTTCTGAAGGCCAAGACAAAGTGGTGTAGAAGGAAAATGTGATTGAGGTGGTGTGTTGTTTCAGCTACTATGGGCTAAAGTCACAATGCTTTTTTGTATTGCTAAGTTATTTGAACAATTTTTTTTAATAAATAAGTTATTTGAATAGTTGCATGATACTGAGAAAGCAATTCCATTATACATGCTAATTTTTACAGGGTTCTTGATTGTGTAAGTTTGGAGCTGGATAGAGATGCACTTAGAGTGATTAAAAACATTCTAAATGTGGGAGTAAACTTAGCAATAGTGAATTGAAAGAGGGAAAATAGTCTCAAGCAGAGGAGTCAATCGCACCCCACAAAGGGAATTATGTGCAAGGTATCTTATTGCTGATATATAGAGGGAACCAAAATTCCAACGCCCAGTAGGAAGGTGTTTTTACAAGTCTCAGATAATTGAATTGTGGGATGTGTATTGTGTCTCCATAATTCATAGAATTCTTTTATACCCATTATGCAATGAAGATCTTGTAGACGCTATACATCTGGATGAAGAATTGAGAAGAGAGCATACTTTTTCTCCCTGATTGTGGTACGTGATTCAGGGATTGGGCTCTACATTATATGGATTTTATCTAAAGGGTTTGTAAATCTATCAAAGCATAAAGAGTAGAGGGAAATAATGAAAGAAGAGCCAGCGCAACTTGTGCGCAACTATGAAGAGGGGGCGTACATCTTCAAGACAAGAATTTTAAATTAATGTGGTCTCATTGAATGCCATTGAAGTTGAATGCACGTTGGATAGAGGAGTGGCAAGAGGTCCATCGATGGCATGGAGATCCATTAGATCCATGAAACAATGCATCCAACGCATATTGTGATGGCTGAAAACTTTGTTTTGAGGAAGTTTACACTTGCACTGGAAAATGCTTCTAAATTATGAGGAAATTATATTTTGTAGGAGTCTTTAGAGACTTCAAGGAAAATGCATTTGTAACTACCATGCTTCAAGCCCGTGTGATATTGATGGGTCATAAAATCCTTCAGGGAAGGCAAATGAAGAGAATGATCATGTTCAACATGTCACTTGGAAAATGAATTTGTTTTGCAGAGAACAAGACAAGATGAGAGCGCCACTGTTTGTGGATGAGCTACTAGTGTCCCTATGGCACATGAGCTAGTTTAGAGTAAATGGTCCTAAGCCAGTGTGGTTTCATGAAATATCATTATTGTAGGATAAGAACATAATGGAGTTGCTAAGAAGGCCGTTGGAATGCCATTAAGGCAGCTACACCAGCCGAGAGAAGGGGATCAACTGTGAAGGGCATGTGTTGAATATTGGGGTGGCCTCTATCCACGATTGATGAGAGCTCCATTTGATACTACAAGGGAAAATTGAGAAGCTCGATGGTGTATTGAGCATTGATCAAGGGTGCCATCACATAAGGTAAAGTGTGAAAGCATTGAGAGGGCCCGCAGGTTTCTTGATAGACCTTAGAAACTTTAAGAGCAAATGCAAATGGTGTGAGGAATGGAGATAGGGATGAAAGCAACGAGGGCTGCCATGATTGGAAGAGTGAAGATGTAGAGCACAAGCAAGTGCAAACAGAAGAATTAGGGCAAGTAAACGCATCAACGAGTAGCGTAGAGGAGGGCCCACGTCGAAAAATATCGCATAACCTGCAGGATGTTGGCAACGTAATCAAAATGGCTGCGAGGTGCATGAGAATGCTTGTGCATGAAGGGAATGGTGGGCTAAATAGAGATCTCAAGAGCTTAAGTTTGGCATAAAATTGTTCCCTAGGTAAATTTTACTTTAAAAAAATAACTTTACCAAACAAATTTTAACAAAGGTCTGTGAAGTAATTGAATGGTGGGCCTAGGGAAAAAGTGAAGGCACGAGTAAAGTCTTCCAATGTATTTTAATTTTTGAAAGCCTTCATAAAGGAAAACACTTTAATGTTGAACATAGTGGTGTGGGTAAAATATTTTACTAAATGAATTTTATATGTTTCCACCTATTAAGTGAATAGGAGCATGATAAATATAAAGTGGAATAATTTGTGTTGGGCTCGTTGAAATGGAGGCATAGGTGAATCTTTATTTTCATATGGAGAGTGAATTAAATATTCATTGTGGGTATTATATAAAATAAATTTATTCATATTATAGGTAGGTATTAATGTGTTGGGGGATATTTAAATATATAGTGAGTATAAGGTTCACTATGTAAAATATTTTATTTACTGGAAAGTAAATAAAAGGAAATGCAACCACACTCAGTAAAGTGCAACAACATAAATAAAGAGGCATAAATGAATTTTCATGGGCAAGCAAATATTTTCCAACAACTGGGGAAAATAGAGTGATTTCTCCACATGGGTAAATTTTTTGTTGTTGATGGGCAAAGGCAATTTTGGAGGCAAAGTTTGTTGCTGAGGAGAGAGGAGAGAGGCTTTGCACATTACTGATCAACGAGAATGGAGCTACAAGATGGCATTTTTTGATCTTCTTCTGGGGTCTTCTATTCTTCTATATCTTCTTTTCTCTTCTCATTGTAAAGGGTTCCAATTTATGAAAGCTTTGCAAGTCAGGTAGAAGCTCTAGGTAGAATTGTAAGGCTAGGATGAATTTTAATTAAGTCATTAAATCTGAGGTGTCTATGTTTTGAATTATGTTTCTATGTTTATTTTAGCTGATAATTGTCTCGATGGCTGAACTGTAATGCTCTTTTGGATTCAATAATAAAATTGTCTGAGTCCTTTCATGCACATTTCCTGCATTTGAGTTATATCTGTTGTTTCCTTATGTTCTATGAATAATGTAATTGCTTTAATAAAGCACTAGCTGAATTTATTATTGCCTATTGTTTAGGGGATAGTGTAATTGCTTTAACAAATGTGACAAGAGTGTTATCTTTTAGGTGGATTTATAAGAAGAGTTATCAAATAAAGCTTTAGTGGTTTGGTTATCATAATGTGATAATATTTGCAAGGATATTCAAAACATGCTTAACACTATAAGTGAGGTGCTGGTTATATGACTCCATAGCCCTTTCTTTTAGCACTAGTCAATCTTCATGCTTTTTTTGTTTTCAGTTTGGTCCCAACTCTTTAAATCAAAAACCATTTCAAATCTATTTTGCTGAGTTGTGTTTGTCATGTTCTCCATGCTAGTTCCTAAAATTCAATCAATGTCTTGCCAATGTTGAGTGATATTTTATGTTTCTCAGCAGAATTTTGTGAGAGAATTATCTGTTAAGCAATATCCTATTACTTGTGTCTCTAAATATTTAGGTATTGCTAAAGGGTCACCCCCCTAGGTCTTACAGAGCCTGAAGTGCCGTGGAAATGTGTTCTAATCCCATTTCCTATCAGTTGGCCACTAAACTTTGAGAATTCATAAACATAGAGGTTGGCTACCTCTTAGAGAGTTGCAAAGCTTTGCAAGAAAAATAAAACACCAACAAGAAGGATAAATCTCCATCGAACCTTCCACTAAAGGAGACCAATTATTGGAGATCCATAGGTGCATAATAGGGAGGGAATGACACAAATAGAAAAAGTTGTAGAATAGGGGGCATTTTGGAGTAGAAATCTATGTGGTCAAAGGCTTCCTTGTTGAGAGAAATAAGAAGAGCAACACTATCACAATGCAAAGGACTCACAAAGCCCTCTCTAGACTTATTGGTTTTTACAACATCAACAAATGAAGGTGAAACAAAGCTATTCGCTACAAGAGAAACCACAAATGTCCCCCATAGCAAGGGACTTAGAGGTGACAACAACCTCCAAGCCAGATGAAAGAGCATCAGTAGCAAGGTTGACCACCATCTCACACCCAAGTGGGGACAAGATGGCCAACACGTTCAACGTAGCCGAGTGGGAAGGACAAGAAGAGCATTCATTCAAAAATGACGCTAGGTGGGAAGAGTGATAAGCACCGGAGGCATCCATCATATGATGGTTAATCTTGGTGGGAAGAGTGGGAGGCATAGGGGGAAAACTTCCCTTCATGGGAGATTGTTAATTTAGGTGGGAAGAGTAGAAGGTGCCCATATTATTGCTTGTAGTAGAGTTAACATCCTCATTAGTCACTAATTTACCAATTGATATGCAGGTTTGATTAGTCCATAAGTCCTTGAAAGGGAACTTTGTAAAGTGTAGAGAAAGGATTTCAAGGGTTGGATGAAATCAGGTCTAGCAATCCCTTGAATTTTGGAAGTTATCAATCCTCTCAACCCCCTCCAAATTATATGGAAATTACTGGCACTTCGAAACCCATAGTAGTTATGGCAATGTAGAAAAAAGAAAGCTCAAATACTGGTACACTTGTAGTTGAGTCATCACATGACAGACCCCAAATCCTCTATCCCTGTAATGTCCCCGACCTCTGGGTTATTGATTTTCTAATGTTTGAAAATGCTATTTTTCAAACTATTCCTATGGTTTGTCGTGAACGATTCATATTATAACTCTAAACAACTTGTGTTGCAAATCTATATATAGTTATATTCAAATTGGGTGCAAATATGCATTCAGATTATGTGTTATAGATGTCTAGGACATAGGTGAAATCTAAAATAATATTCCATTTGCAATAATTTAGTCTATTCCTCAATCAGTTTGAAATGCATATATTAAACATTAAAGCAGAGTAAGTCGCTGGTACAAGCTTGTAGCTTTCTAAACTTTGATTCTGAGCAAATTAAAGTGAAGATCCCTTTAGAGAGAGTTGGAACAACCCTAATCAATTGATGGCTACAATACAACGATGACAACTATATAAATCACTAGTGTCTTATTCCATAAACCTGAATGTTGTATCCAACGTATTTCATATAATAATTGATCCCATAGACACTTGAATAGTGATCTGTAGGTATCGATGCCAATGTACAATGATGTTTCCTAGTTTCTTGAGTAGTATCTTTAGAATACCCACACCCCCAATAATGCAGCAAGAAGCCCTCGACTCCAGAACCTGCGTTTTGGCTTTCCCAGCGACTAAGGAATGTTTGTCACTTCTGAGTAAGCCGCTCCTGAAAGAGATACTCCTCCCTTGGCGTTTGTCTTGTAGATTTGTCTTATTCAGAAAATGAAAATTTTTTAAGTCAGGCAGCTCCTTGACTTTGGAGAAATGCTATCTCTTCAAAATGTAATGATCCCCCTGATAGTTGTGCCCTATGGCTTCATCCGCTAACACAGAAACCTTGTCACGTTGCTTGATCTCCTGACGTCCTCATGTGCTTGTTTTTCTTCCTCAGATAAGATACCTTCCATAATAAAGTTGATGCCCAAATCAGATTAAATCTATTTCGTCCTGTTCAAGCTTCAGCTGATGCGGCCATTTTTGAATGGATTGTATTGACATAGTTCTTGGCCGATAGTTATAAGGAGCAACCCTTAATTTCTCATGTCATCCAGGCTACGTATGATGTCGACTGATAGTAAGCAAATGCTTAGCATTGAAATCTATTAGTAACTCACGCATCCATTCTTCCATGTCCTGTCACCAATAATCCTCAATCCGTCGATGATGTCCACCGTTTCTTGTTATCCTTCCTTTATAGCCACCCAAGGGTCTTTTGACATGACTCTTCGTAGAAGCGATGCTTGATCTGATCGTCTTTTGGCTTGTTTGTTACCTATTTGTTTTAGTTTTATATTATATTATATTTTATCTTCTTTTATTTTATTCCAATTAATTTATCATATAAATTATTATATTATAGTGCCTGTCGTTTATTATTTGTGTATTTATCTTCAATCTATATAATTTAATAATATAAATAATGGTTATGATATTTAAGCTGTTAATCTATATTTATATATTTATATTCGATAATTTAATATTTGAATATTATAATTATAATGTTATTGGTGATAATTATAATTATAATGATATTTTAATTGTATTCCTTTATACTTGACTAATGATATTCCTTTTGCTATATTATTTAAAAAATATATAAATGTATTAAGCGTATACTTATCTCAGATGCCCCTTTATGATGGGGACATCGCAAGTCTCCCCTGCTTGAATTTGCTTGTCCTCAAGCAAAATCACCTTAGTTTCTCTCGGGACTTCTTCTTCTAATCTGTCACTCATGACACATTGGTTAGTTATGTTTTTAAATGAGAATATTCTATAATGATTACTCTATTTGAATGCGTAAAACATGTTATTCTATATCCATTAAAACATAAATATATGAAATATATACTTATCTTTGATATTATTGGGTGATGGGGACATTGCAAGTCTCCCCCACTTAACTTCGCTTGTCCTCAAGAAAATGGGTCGAAGTCATGTTGCGGTCTTGCACACAATTTAGAATCATTAGCTCTCATTATACTAGTTAACAAATCATAGTCACTCACCCCAATCATAAGTAGTAGATTATCAAATGTTATTACCCTATGGTTAATCATTAGGTCACACCCCATTATCCTCAGAGGATTATATCACAAGAGAGTGTGAGGAATCATGACCTGATGGGGAGCTTAGGATCCATCATGCCACTCTTTCCCTTTCCCTTATGATTTAACCTCTTGGGTCTGCTTAGTTTTCTGCCTTATAAAAAAAGTTCTCCATTATCGGTCACATGATTGCCAGTATCAGACACAATGTCCACCATCGGTCGCAATGAACACCATTATCAGATGCAATGTCATCGATCGCAATGACTGCCATTATTGAACGCAATGTCCGCCATCAATCATAACGACCACCATAATCAGACACAAGTTCCACCTATTATCGGGCACAATGACCACCATTATTAGATGGAATGTTCACCATCAGTCGCAATGACCACCATAATCAATGTCTGCCATCGGTCACAATGACCTCTATCGGTCGTAATGACTGCCATTATCAGACACAATGTCTACCATCGGTCACAATGACCGCCATTATAAGTCACTTGATGTCTTAACTCCTATAGACCCAAAGGACGTACTCTCAGATACCCCAGAGGCAAGTACCCCCTTGGCCCAAGTGGGATCATCTTGTCCCATCTTGGGTGGCGTATCTAGAAGAGGTCTATTGGTGTTATTTTTAAACAATCTAGCTAGGATTTGAAATTATCTAAGAGGTAGCCAACCTCTATAATAAAGAATCACAAAGGCTAGTGGCCAACAAATGAAATTCAGTCAAAGAATGACATCTCCTACACTTTTGGCTCTATGAAACCAAGGTGGGTAAACCCATTGTGTTCATAAGAATGTTCTACGACTGGTAA
This sequence comes from Sequoiadendron giganteum, assembly GCA_007115665.2. Classification (NCBI taxonomy): domain Eukaryota; kingdom Viridiplantae; phylum Streptophyta; class Pinopsida; order Cupressales; family Cupressaceae; genus Sequoiadendron; species Sequoiadendron giganteum. Next base: position 493,912,438 of record CM021107.1, read on the forward strand.
GAACATTTCTTCTTACAAATTACAATCCCTACATATGCAATGAGATAGTAATTACTCCTGGTATTGGCAGACCAAAGAATAATAACAAGTATCTTAGAGCAACAAGACTGAAAATTTTAATATAAGATTTGCATCTCGTAAAGAGAAAAGGTTTAATATTTTGGTTTGTTCAGAGCTTAGACCACCTTGTTTAGAATTACAGCCCCATAGTAATCTTGAAGAAAATAGCCAGTGCCTCATCCATTGGGCAGGAGTCATACAAAACGTAATCTAGATATTATGGAAATATCACCATGATGATTTACATCATGCAAATTTTAATTTTAAAACAACACTCCTTAGCAATCCTGAATGTATAATCATAAATCTGTCACTCATTTTCAAGCAATTTTATTAACTCATTGAGTTAAAGCAGGGAAATGAAGAACACATTCAAATATACCATTGAAAGTGAATGAAAATATCATTAATAGGCTCATTCACAACTTATGACATACAATTAGGAGAGAAATTATTCCAAAATGATTATAATTTATTGCTTTAATATCTATAATTACATCAACATAGCATGCTCGCTTCATAGAAAACCTGACCAAAAAAGATATTAACTAAAACCTTCAAGAAAACTAAAGTAAACAAACCGACTGTACATATATTCAAAACCTTATGGATCCAAAATCAGACCCTTAATAATGAGCCATGAAATCTCCTTTATAGGACACGAGAGCAACAAAGCATTAGGGTACCTTGTTAATTTAAAAAATAATTTCATTTAGAATGAAATTCGAATTCACATTCCTCATCATTGGAGAACAAAGTGCATGATCCGAGGAATAAAAAAATAGTTACACCTAGTAACCAGTTGGAGAGAAAAACAAAAAAGCATGCCAGGCACGCACATGTTTGTATCAACGCAAACCAACCATCGGGAAAGCAACACCCACCAACCACAATCACCACCCACAAGCAACACACCCAACACCAGTAATCAACAAGTCAACCTATGGCCCCGGTGCAGTTGATCGCTTCGGGTTCTCGCCTCAGTAAGAGGTGAAACCACCTTCTTCTTTCCATCCACATTAGCACAAAATCCAACAATCTGACATGGTGCCATTGCAGTTATTGGTGCAACTACAAGGACCTCTTCATTTACACCCATGAGCTTGGTCAAGGCTACTAGGTAACATCAGTAGTCTGAGTTAGTCTTGGACTCGTTGCCATCAGAACTTGAAGAAATCAGAACAGGGGACACGCAATGCTCAGGCCTTTTGCCAGTATTTTGAGTAGCAACGTCGGGTGTACTAGAAGCAGGTTGCTCCTTCTCGAGCAACGACCTCCTGGCCTTTACCCTGGCACTTCTACGCCCCACGGATTTGTCCATTGAAGAAAAATAGCTCACATAATACAGGAGAAAAACCACCACCTGCAAACAAAACAACTCAAAATGCAACGATAACACTAGGTAATTTAGCAAGCATTTATAGAGTGAATTGGTGCGAGGGATATTAATTGCTTAAATGCAATACAATAATTTGAGCGATTAGTGGTTGATGTAACCACCATAAGAGTATTCCAAGCTTATGAAGAAATAATGTACATCCCATCATTGCACTTAACAGGAGGGCATCGTTTGCATGCAAGAAAAATCAAGAGAAGATCCGTTGGAAAAACCTGCACCATTAATGAAACAAGTTACATAATGAAAAAATTCATCACATGGATGAACAAAACCCCCTTTGAATTTGAACCACTGATGCAAAACAAACCTGGAAAATCAGACGACTCAGATCGAGTCAATAAGTGTTGAAAAACAATATCAGCGCTTGGGAAAAACCAAAGCCAATCACAGCTCAAGAAAACATGAAATTGTGATTGGGCAATAGACCCCACCAAGCCTTCATTGCTTCAAGAGCCAGGCCACGTGTCACCTCATCGCAGACCTCGCAGTACTTTAGGAATATTTACTCTGATCGTGCAAGGCTTGCGAGGGACAATCATTATTAACCCTGTCATTAAATCCCTTCGCTGGTGAAAATATGGCCACTTGTAACTGTTGGAACCTCAAGAAAAGGCCCCACCCTTCCATATATGATAGATGGAGGCATCTCGCAGACCTCATACCACTTTAGTGACATTAGTAGACATACCTGCGAGGTTTGCGAGGAATGGTCCAGATCACTTGTGATCGAACGGTTCACCAAGCTGAATGTAAACAAATATATAATAGTGGTGGGGCCGATCGAAAAAACCTTAGCGACACAAATATTAAAAGCCAAAGTGGTAGATAGGAAACTGATAGGCCAGGTGAAAAGGGGCCGGTAAGAGCACGAAGGAAAGACTCAACTGGATAACTTAAGTGACCGGTTACCCTTGGTAGCAAGTCATCATTGAAATATAAAGTGAGGGTTTCAAAAGTTGATAATTTATATTACCATGGGTAATATAAAACCTAAACCCTTAGCCTCCCCCCTTTGAAAATTAAAAATCCCATCAGTGGCTCCGACTGGGGATGTATGCTCCCTGCGGGCATAGCAAGAATCCAAAATCTCTAGCTTCACAGATCTGATCACTGAATTACACAAGTGCAGTGACAAATATTTCACCATGCTTTGTCAATTGGACTTGTGCATACAAACTTGGTGGCCCTAGGCCACCAAACAAGAAAATCAGAACTTGCCTCTATCAAAAACAAAATTCTCAGGTACCTGGAGTAAACCAAGTCTATAGTTTTTACTTCGTGATGCTTAAAAAATAATTGGGTAATCAATATGTCTGGAAGTATCATAATGTTTACCAATATTCCTCTGCACCAATTTAGTGAATGCCCTGTATCCAAACTTTAAAAGCAACATATGACCATGATAATATTTCACCTTACTCTGCCCTTGGTCATATTTCATAGAATGCTAGCTCAATTGAGCTAAGAAATGGAAACATTCATAGCTTATCTGGTCTGCAACATCACACATTTTGGCATCATCATCAGCTTGTTCATAGAACTAAAAAATTTCATATAAAACTGTGTGCATGTTATCCATACTTCCATTGCTCAATAAATATGATACATAACTCAGGGAATCCCCTAACTAGAAATTCCCACATAAGTTTGGTTGCCAGCACCTGAATTCTGTCAATTTGGAATACGTCCTGGCATTACAAATGTCGACAATACTAGCTACATTATTCTCCAGGGAATATGTAAACACATTCATTTCAGGCCTCTCAATATACATCTTCCCCTATACTTCTTCATTTATTGTCAAATGAAAACCCTCAAAAATAGAGTCAAATATATCAATCTCAACTTGGTCAAAAGAGAAACAACGATATGCACTAGCCTCCTTGTTCTCTGTACCACCTGTTGTATGTGTTAATTTATAAGTGAAAATTTCAGCACCAGCTGAAAACTTTTCACCAGCAATATCAATGTCACCTTCATTATAAGCTGGAAAATTTTCACCAACAATATCAATGTCACCTTCATTATAAGCTGGAAAATTTTCACCAGCAATATCAATGTCATAAGGTAACAACAAATCACTCTCAACTTCATACAAATAATTAGGAAAATGAATAGTACCAATATTTTCATTAGTATGTTTGTTGTCTCCAGTACTATTCTTCTGATCACACACCTCATTGTCCTCAGATTCCTCAACATTTATACAACAAAATTGTTCCATTGCCAATATACCTGGAGTATACTCCAGACATTCATCATTTGAAAATTGTCTCGTTACTTGGAAATAAGTAGGAACATGAGGTGTCATTTTACCATGTAATTCTGGTAAAAGGAGAGTCTCAACTTCATTCTTAGTAATGCAAACATCACCTCTAAAATCACAATCATTGGTTGTAATAGGATCTTAGTGACATGAGCATTATACTTAGGATAAGGAACAACAACAGGTGTCTCCCTTAATCCTTCATCATTTTTCCCCTCAAGGTCTTTTGCAGTTATCCAACTTTCTTCAAAAGGGAAAACATTATCTTCATTTTGTGTAGATACATTCTTGGCTGATTCTGCAATCTCTATCCATTCAATAACTTGGGACAAGTTAGCAGGTTTCAATTCTTCTAGCAAAGCACTTAGCCCCGGTTCATAAAGTTCACAAAATAAATCAATGCATTCATAGTTATTAGGTCTGAGACCCCTAGGTACTTATGCGAAGGCATCTAAAAATCTCAATAAAAACTCATATGGTTATTCTTTCTCTTGCCTCTTCATTTCATACAATTCTGGCACAAGAGAAGTTTGATCATCATCATTCAAACTAGACTAGCTTTCAACTTGGATCTCATTATCATCAAAATCCAGTGGTGAAGATATTACAGTTTTCAAAGAATCCTTATCATAATCAGTGCTCTGAGCAACCAACTCTGACATTTTACTAGTATGAGTTAGGGTAGGGTAATCAATACTTGCAGCCAGCTACCCTTTCATCATTGAATATTTCAAATTGTTTTCAATCTCCATAAGCATGTGATATGCTTGATACAGGGTTGTAGGCTCTTTATCCCTCAATAAATAACCCATCCTCTTGTCGAAAGCACCAAGATATACAACTAAGCATTCAGCTTCGTTTGGTTTGACCTCTCTAGGGATTTCTCTTAAAACTCTTGAAAATATGAGATTAAAGTATGGGACTAACTCCTCTTCCTTCATGTGGATACCCATAAATCCTTTTCTTAATACATTGGGATTGACTCTTTCACCAAATTTTTCAATAAAAACTATCACCAACTGATTCCATGAGTTAACAGAATTGGCAAGTAAATATGAAAACCAATCCCTGGCATCACCCCCCAAGGATTATACAAACAATTTCATAGCAACATCCTCATGACTGATTTCATAATCTCCCATGACATCTATAAAGTCTTGTAGATGCTTAGAGGCTGATCCAGTATTTTGCCCTGTGTATTTAGGCAAATACTTCCTAATCTTCTTAGGAATTAGATTAGGATAACCACTGATATCATTAAAAATAAAAGGCTTATACCTTTAAGTTACAAAACACCCTGGAGGGCTTAATGCAACTTGTTCTCTTTGCTTATTTATGTTTGACTTTACATATGGTAAATCACTTATACCCATTTAAAATTCATCGACAATACATATTTATCAAACATATCATTTACCATCTCAGCCATGATTCCATTAGTGATTGGAAATATTATTCCTTTCTTTCAGAGATATGATGCAACATAAACATTGTTTCATAAGTCCTTTTACATACTGCATCATTAGAAGTATGGTAAAACTAATCATTGTTCCTTTCTTGATGCTAGACATCTAACTTGGAACCATTTTCATCCTTAATTACAAACACCCATCACAATTAGAAATAGTAAACTGTTTAGTTTTGATAAAATACCTAGTAATTTTCACAGCAATTAATCTTTTCCTTTATATACCAACTGGTTCTTCAGAAAGAGTCGCCACCTCTTCAACAAAGGACTGAATTTCAATAGAAATATGAAGTTCCTTCTCAAAACTTGTTTGATTTTGGGTCTTTGTCCACAATAGAGTCATACCTCAAAAATTCTGACACCATGCCGCTACCAATTTATTTCCAAACCACAATCTATCACCATCCAAACTTATCATTCAGCTCCACTTAAACAAATGATTCTAGATAGCCGCCTCTAACTGTTGTGGTTTCTTTTTTCTCTTTTTCTTTTAAATTTCTTAGAATTTCTCCCAAATAAAACACCATTCAACTAAAACTCCTGAATCAACGAGACACTACAGATCATGAGACCTTCAGGTTCATTTCAACAACCCCTTCCTTCTAGGGTTGAACACTTTCACTATGAAAATTCAGAATGGAAAATCATTTGACTCTATGCAATAACTCTTAAGAACACCGTTTGCCACCAAACGTATGAAATTGTCCCTAGTAGAGTCGCCATTCTGTTGGTGTTTTTTTTAAACAATCTAGCTAGGCTTTGAAATTCTCTAAGAGGTAGCAAACCTCTATAATAAAGAATCACAAAGGCTAGTGGCCAACTAACGAGATTCAGTCAAAGACTGACATCTCCTACACTTTTGGCTCTGTGAAACCAAGGTGGGTAAACCCAGTGTGTTCATAAGAATGTTCTATGACTCGTAAGAACACTTCTTCTTACAGATTGCAATCCCTACATACACAATGAGATAGTAATTACTCTTGGTATTGGAAGACCAAAGAATAATAACAAGTATCTTAGAGAAACAAGACTGAATATTTTAATATAAGATTTGCATCTCGTAAAGAGAAAGGGTTTAATATTTTGGTTTGTTCAAAGCTTAGACCACCTTATTTAGAATTACAATCTCGTAGTAATCTTGAAGAAAATAGCCAGTGCCTCATCCATTGGGCAGGAGTCATACAAAACGCAATCCAGTAATTATGGACATATCACCATGATGATTTACATCATGCGAATTTTAGTTTTAAAACAACACTCCTTAGCAATCCTGAATGTATAATCATAAATATGTAACTCATTTTCAAGCAATTTTAGTAATTCATTGAGTTAAATCAGGGAAATGAAGAACACATTCAAATATACCATTGAAAGTGAATGAAAATATCATTAATAGGCTCATTCACAACTTATGGTCCATACAATTAGGAGATAAATTCTTCCAAAATGATTATCATTTATTGCTTTAATATCTGTAATTATATCAGCATAACATGCTTGCTTCATAGAAAACTTGTCAAGAAAAGATATTAACTAAAACCTTCAAGAAAACTACTGTAAACGAACAACCTGTACATATATTCAAAACCTTCTAGATCCAAAATTAAACCCTTAACAATGAGTCGTGAAATATCCTTTATAGGACATGAGAGAAACAAAGCATTAGGGTACCTTGTTAATTTCAAAATGAACTTCATTTAGAATGAAATTCAAATTCAAATTCCTCATCATTGGAGAACAAAGTGCATGATCTGAGGAATAAAAAAATGGTTACACCCAGTAACCAGTCCAAGAGAAAAACAAAAAAGCGTGCTAGGCACGCGCATGTCCGTATCAATGAAAACCAACCACCGAGAAAGAAACACCCACTAGCCACAATCACCACCCATGAGCAACACACCCAACACCAATAATCAACAAGTCCATCTACGACCTCGGTATAGGTGACTGGGTTATCGCCTCAGCAAGAGGCGAAACCACCTTCTTCTTTCCATCCACATCGGCACAAAATCTAGCAATCTGACATGGTGCCATTGTAGTTATTGGTGCAACTGCAAGGACCTCTTCATTTACACCCATGAGCTTGGTCAAGGCCACCAAGTAACATCGGTAGTTTGATTCAGTCTCAAACTCGTTGCCACCAGAACTTGAAGAAATCAGAACAGGGGACATGCAACGCTCAGGCCTTTTGCTAGTATTTTGAGTAGCAACGTTGGGTGTACCAGGAGTAGGTTGCTCCTTCTCGAACAATGACCTCCTTGCCTTTACCCTGGCACTTCTGTGCCCCATGGATTTGTCCAATGAAGAAAAATAGCTCACAGAATATAGGAGAAAAACCACCACCTGCAAACAAAACAACTCAAAATGCAACGATAACACTGGGTAACTTAGCAAGCATTTATAGAGTGAGTTGGTGTGAGGGATATTAATTGCTTAAATGCAATACAATATTTGAGTGATTAGTGGCTGACATAGCCACCATAAGAGTATTCTAGGCTCATGAAGAAACAACGTACAGCCCATCATTGTACTTAATAGAAGGGCATCGTTCGCACACAAGAAAAATCAGGAGAAGATCCTCTCGAAAAACCCATGCCATTAATGAAACAAGTTACAGAGCACACAAATTTGTCACATGGATTAACAACACCCCCTTTGAATTTGAACCACTGATGCAGAACAAACCTGGAAAATTAGACGACTCAAATCGAGTCAATAAGTGTTGAAAAACCACATCAGGGCCTGGGAAAAACCAAAGCCAATCATAGCTCAGGAAAATAGGAAATTGTGATCGAGCAATAGACCCCACCAAGCCTTTGTTGCTTCAAGAGCTAGGCCACATGTCGCCTCATCGTAGACCTCGCAGTAATTTAGGAATATTTACTCTGATCGTGTGAGGCCTATGAGGGACAATCATTATTAACCTTGTCATTAAATCCCTTCGTTGGTGAAAAGATGGCCACGTGTAACTGCTGGAACCTCAGGAAAAGGCCCCACCCTTCCGTATATGACAGATGGCAACATCTCACATACCTCACAGCACTTTAGTGACATCACCAGACATACCTATGAGGTCTACAAGGAACGGTCCAGATCATCTATGATTGAACTTTTCATCAAGCTGAATGTAAACAAATATATAATAGTGGTGGGGTTGACCAGAAAACCCTCAATGACACAAATATTAAAAGACAAAGTCGTAGATAGGAAATTGGTAGGTCAGGTGAAAAGGGGCTGGTAAGAGCACGAAGGAAAGGCTTATCCAGACAACTTAAGTGACTGGTTACCCTTGGTAGGAAGTCATCGTTGAAATATAACGCGAGGGTTTCAAAATTTGATAATTTATGTTACCATGGGTAATATAAAACCTAAACCCTTAGCCTCCCCCCTTTGAAAATTAAAAATCCCCTCAAGGTCTTCATTGTCTTGTTGGCTCAACTCCTCTAGACCCAAAGGTAGTACCCTCGGATACCCCAGAGGAAAGTACCCCCTTGGCCCAAGTGGGATCATCTTGTCCCCTCCTGGGTGGTTATCTAGAAGAGGTCTTCATTGTCTTGTTGGTTCAACTCCTCTAGACCCAAAGGCAGTACCCTCGAATACCCCAGAGGCAAGTACCCCCTTGGCCCAAGTGGGCTGATCTTGTCCCCTCCTGGGTGGCGTATCTAAAAGTGGTCTTCATTGTCTTGTTGGTTCAACTCCTCTAGACCCAAAGGTAGTACCCTCAGATACCCTAGAGGCAAGTACCCCCTTGGCCCAAGTGGGCTCATCTTGTCCCCTCTTGGGTGGTGTATCTAGAAGAGGTCTTCATTGTTATCTCCCTTTGGAGTACTCTTGTAAGGTCCTTTTGACAACATTGGTAGCTTAGTTCTCATATATTTCTTTTTCCCACTTGCCATAGGTTGTTGCTTCAAATGTTTACAAATGTTTTGAACTTCAGATTATTGTGTATGAATGTGAGGAGTCTCCAAAGTCTTGTATCCTCTTGTTTGACCTTTCTTCCAGAGGATGGCAAGATTATGCTCTGATACCACTGTAATGTCTCCAACCACTGGGTTATTGAATTTCTAATGTTTGAAAATGTTATTTGTCAAACTATTCTGATGGTTTGTCTTGAATGATTCATCTTATAACTCTAAACAACTTGTGTTGCAAATCTATATATAGTTATATTCAAATTGGTTGCAAATATGCATTCAGATTATGTGTTATAGATGTCCAGGACACAAGTGAACTAAAAAATAATATTCCATTTGCAATAATTTAGTCTATTCCTCAATCAGTTTGAAATGCATATATTAAACATTAAAGCTGCGTAATTTGCTAGTACATGCTTGTAACTTTCTAAACTCTAATTCTGAGAAAATTATAGTGAAGATCCCTTTAGAGAGAGTTGGAACAACCCTAATCAATTGACGGTTACAATACAATGACGAAACAATATAAATCACTAGTGTCTTATTCCATAAGCCTGAATGTTGTCTCCAACGTATCTCATATATTAATCGATCCCATAAACAATTGAATAGTGATATGTAGGTATCAATGCCAATGTACAATGATGTTTCCTAGTTTCTTGAGTAATATCTTTAGAATACCCACACCCCCAATAATGCAACAAGAAACCCTTGACTCTAGAACCTGCATTTTGGCTTTCCCAGCGACTAAGGAATGTTTTTCACTTATGAGTAAGCCGCTCCCGAAAGAGATACTCCTCCTTTGGTGTCTTGTAGATTTGCCTTATTCAGAAAATGACATTTTTTTAAGTTAGGCAACTCCTTGACTTTGGAGAAATGCAATCTCTTCAAAATGTAATGAGCCTCCCAATAGCTGTGCCCTATGGCTTCATCCGCTAAGACAACAACCTTGTCACATTGCTTGATCTCCTGACGTCCTCATGTGCTTTTTTGTCTTCCTTAGATAAGATGCCTTCCATAATAAAGTCGATGCCCAAATTTGATTAAATCTATTTCGTCCTATTCAAGCTTTAGCTGATGCAACTATTTTTGAATGGAGAGTATTGACATAGTTCTTGGCTGATAGTTATAAGGAGCAACCCTTAATTTCTCATGTCATCTAGGCAATGTAAGATGTCGACGGACAGTGAGCAAATGCTTAGCATTGAAATCTATTAGTAACTGACACATCCATTCTTCCATGTCCTGTCACCAATAATCCTCAATCCTTCGATGATGTCCACCATTTCTTGTTATCCTTCTTTTATAGCCACCCAAGGGTCTTTTGGATGTGACTCTTCATGGAAGCGATGCTTGATCTGGTCATCTTTTGGCTTGTTTATTACCTATTTCTTTTAGTTTTATATTATATTATATTTTATCTTCTTTTATTTTATTTTATTTGATTCCAATTAATTTATCATATAAATTATTATATTATAGTGCTTGTCGTTTATTATTTGTGTAGTTATCATAAATCTATATAATTTAATAATATAAATAATGGTTATGATATTTAAGCTGTTAATCTATATTTATATATTTATATTCGATAATTTAATATTTGAATATTATAATTATAATATTATCGGTGATAATTATAATTTTAATGATATTTTAATTGTATTCCTTTATACTTGACTAATGATATTCTAAATTTACTTTTTCTATATTATTTTAAAAAAATATAAATGTATTAGGTGTATACTTATCTTAGATGCCCCTTTGTGATGGGGAAATCACAATCCCATCACACATAGATTGTGCATAGTGGATCGGTGAAAGACTCGTTGCAGGGTATGAATGCCCTTTTTGTGATATATGAGCACTTTAAGCCAAGGCGACTTAGCGAAAGGTTGACCATTATGCTCAAAATGAGGAGACCACCAAATATTCTGCTGATTGAGAGAAATCCCATCATGAAATCTAGCACCGACCCAACAGAGCCAAGGCTTAACAGCCTCCCAAGCATGCCAAATGATTTTGGCCACAAAATTTTGAATAATTTGAACATGCTCCTTCATAACCAGGAGGGTTTGGAAGCCTATTCCTTTCCAGGAAGGTTTGTGAACAAGAAATATGGAATGAATACAATGCATGAGGATAACCTTCCAAGCTTCACCTCTGGTGAGGGCCTGGATAATCCACTTGACACAAAGAGGAGTCCCTTGTCGTTGAGTGGAGAGCAGCCCAAGTCCTCCAAAATCTTTGGGGAGGCAACAAAAATCCCATGCAACATGACGAAAGCCCTTGTGGGTTTCAGAGGAGGCCCATAGAAAATCCCAGAGCAATTTTTCAAGCCTTCCATAGATAGCTTTGGAGGGAGCCCAACAAGAAGAGTAGTAAACATGAGTGGCCGCCAAAAATTTAGAGCACACTTGGAATTTTTGAGCCAAAGAAAGAGGCTTGGTAATCTAGTAATCAAGTTTCTACTTGACCCTGCAGAGCACAACTTGCCAAAGCTCCCTAGGAGAGGCCTGGAAAGAAAAAGGGATGCCCAAGAAATGAAATATCTCTCCCTGCTCAATCCACTTCCAACTATAGTTTTGAAGCCAAACAAGAGTGGGTAATATAGATTTCCTATAACATAAGGTCTTGTTCCATTGGATGACAGAGACGAAGGCCAGACAAAAAGTATTGAGACAATCAAGGGCAATAGTGAGATTCTTCTTCCTCTAAGAGAGTGAGAAAGGAATCATCTGAAAAGTGGCCATTAACAAGCTACTCCTGAGAGTTAGGGAGATAAATCCCTTTGACACACTGCTGAGAAACTACATGGGCTAGAAGGTAACCAAATCCATCAGCCACAATACAAAGAGGGGGCGAGAGGACACCCCTATCGGATTGAGTGAAAAATGCCAAAAGCAGAAGATTGGCAGCCATTAATGGTGATGCAAGCTAAGGCATCATCAAAAAGAATACGAACAAACTAAATGAAATTGGGCCCAAACCCCAAAGCTTGCAACATCGCAAGAATGAAAGGCCATTCAATGCAATCATATGCTTTGGAAAAATCAATTTTGATGAACACAAATTTTTGATTTGAGCATTGGGCGCACTCCATGCCTTCCAAAACAACAATAATATTATCCAGAATGAACCTGGATCTGATGAAGCTAGTTTGCTTTGGGCAGACAATATGAGGCAAGAGATGGCATATTTTTAGAGCTAGAGCCTTGGAAATGATTTTGTAGGAGACATTGAGAAGCATGATGGGCCTCTAGTTGTAGATGTCCTCTAGATCCCCAAGCTTAGGTATGAACTTTATATTGCCCTTGTTTATTAAATTGCCTAGAGAGTTGGTTTATTAAAGAGGAAGCAATGTGATTCAGAAAGGGCACACAAGGCAAAGGAAGACTGGAACTCACATTTTGGTGTCATCTGAGACAACAAAATTCTAGGTCCATGCTTGGAAAACCAACAAGGATGACCTAACATACCAGGGCCCATGGCCTAAAATAGCTTGGACATGATTAACTTCCACAAAGTGGAACAAAAAAAAACCCTTGGTCAAGTTTTGTACCATGTCAAGGCGGACCCCATGAGGGACCCAAGCCTTGCTGAGCCATTCTTTCAGCACACTTTCGAGGGGAGTCCTCCCAACAAAATAACCCACAAGGGTTTGTTGTTCAATCCATTGGCAAGCAAAATCAAAATCTGGTAAAGGAAAAATTACATCAGCTAGGGTATTAGAATTCTTACCTCTTGAAAGACTTTCAGAACAAATTTCTGAAGATATTTGTGTAGAGGAGGAGCCATTGAATTGTGCCAATGAACTGTTAACACCAACATGAATTGTTGGGTTAGAGCCGGTTGAAGGCATAATAAACCCCTAAAACAGTAGTAAATGGGGTCGTACTCAATGAGGGAGGATTTTTCCTGCGCAGTAGATGCAGTATGATGCAAGAGGGGCTTAAGATGACCACAAAAAACAAAAAACCCTTGCAGAGCTCATACACCATAACAACCTAGATGTAATTTTTTCTAAATGCTTAATTAATAAATAAGAAACAATTTAAATAATACTAATAATAGTAATATTCGTACAAAATTTTATTGAACCTAGAGATAGAACAAAAATATTTATTTTTAATAAAGATTGATGAAATGAGCCTGTCTTCCCTTGGAACTCTGTGTGCATTCGATTACATATTCTATTTCATGTGTGAGTGGTTGACCTGTAAGAGATGAAGTATGAGAAACGTTATTGAAAATAAATGATAGATTAGGAGTAGAAGGTTTTTTAACTTGTTTCTGCATTGTATTGTATGTGATTAGGGTGGCTTTGTCTCAGTAGCTTATGTTTTTAGATTGGATGAAAAAGATAAAATGCCAACCAAGGAGTTGGTCATATTATGATTAAAACAAGAGAGATATCATTACAAGATGGACAATCTAAATGCTATTTAATGATGCTGCAGAAAAGATCTTCACTTGAGCCATCTTTTGTGATTTATTTTCAAGGAAAGTAGAAGAGGAAGAAGAGAAAATGGCAATGAAATTGGGAAGCACATAATTAGTTAGAAAATTCCTAGTGCTGATAATGGTAATAATGGTGGTGGTGAGCATTAGAGTGGTTTCAACATAAGTTGATTGCCTTGGTTATCTGTGCACCTAGGATGTTGATTGTGCATGATACTCGGGCACCCCTGCGCCTACCTACTGTAACATCGACAACTGTGGAGATGGAGTTGGATATTGCCAGTAGTTTTGCTAATTTCAACCACCTCTCATGCCTTCTATCACCTCATCAAATAAAATAAACCATTTTCTATTTTTCTTACTTGTGTGCTTTTCATTATAATATTGGATATTGCATGAAGTTTTCATCTGATCTGAACATTTGTTGTAGGTTTTATTTTCATTATGTAAGCTACTTTCCAACAACTATATAATGTTGTTGGAGAAGGTTTTATTGATATCATATTTGGAACTATATCAAATATAGCTTCTATTGTGTGTCTTACATAATATAATTTATATTGTGGAGCAAAAGGCTATCTGATTTGAGAGGGTTTTTCTTCATTTATGTTTGGTAATATGTGATTTTGACTATTATATTAAAAAAATCTCATATTTTTTCTTACATCTCTCTATTACAATAAATACGCTTGTAAGTTTTATATTACTCTTTAAAATTATAATTTTTAGATTTAGGGTTATTTAATTTGTATAAAAAAATATTCTAAGTTTTTTATATTTATTAAATTTATTATTGGTAAAAGAATGATCATTTTGATCATTTATATTTATTTTTAAAAATATTGAATTTGAAAGGAATTGTTTGATTTAAATAATTTAGGTTAATAAATAAGTGTAAAAATTAAGAAAAAATTGATTTAATTTAATTTTAAAATTGGATGATAAATTGAAATGTTGTTTTTGGAAATTGAATGTAATGGATAGGAGTATTTATCTTTAGGATTAATAATGAGGAATTTTGATTTTGATGTATGATAAATCTAGTCACCAAGTCATCAAAAGATAATGGTAAGAATCTATTGAATGTCTCATGTTTTATTTAGATTATAGATCTTTGAGGGTAAAATCTATGTCCCTTATGATCAACCTATGTGTTGTTCGAATGCCTTGACAAATAAAAATGAACTATGACCCATGAAAATGTCCTAAAAAATAAATAATAGTAGAGATATCTTGACCTTTCCTTTGTTGATGTCTAAAATTGTCATTCTAGTGTTTACAAATACTTTAGAGGATGTAATACCCCTCTTGTTTGCTTCCTGTTCAGACAAATTTTCATGCTTTGTTTTGGTTTCAGCTACCGTGATACTTTGCATACTTTATCATGTGTGTTATTTGATCGCTATTTATAGAGCGACGAACTATTGTGGTGGTGTGATGTGGTTTATCTGATGCTTGATTTGATATGCTTTAAGTGGTGTTAAATTACTTGTTGTTGTACATGAGATATTTGAAGTATTATGGAAGAGTTAGTTATGATGAGTGTATTGGTGAAGGGGATGGGATCGCATCACTCGCTTGCGAGCGCCTTGCGATTATGTGATTTCCTCTTCACGGTGTGTATTTTATGTTGCTTATATATATATGATGTTGGTTGCTTTGTTTTCAGGTTTGCAGGTACATGACATTGACTCCACCTAGTTTCACAGGTTTGAGCATGTCGATCCAACGGTTAAGTTGAATGGGAGATAGTAGCTATGTAACTTGTTTCAAGTCTACACCCTAGCCATAGTGTGTTGTTAAAGATGTTTGTTGAGTCGTTGATTTCCATGTTTTAATGTTATTTTATTCTGAGGGGTTCTTGATTATGGAAATAAATATTTAGAATTATTGCATTAAATAATGTTGTTCTTTATTTAATTAAAGTTGATATAGTGGATAGAAGTTTATATTTGAATTAATTAATTTAATTTAATATAATGGGTTGAATTTATTTATTAAATAATTAAAATTAATTAATTAAATTTTATGTTGAGAAAATTAAAAGAAAGAAAAGAATTTAATCTCATTTTGGAATTTAATTTTATTTGGTGGTAATTAACTTCAATTTGGAATTAAATTATTATTTAGAATTATTAAATTAAATAGAAATTAGATTTGGTTGTTAGAAGATATTTTAATTCTGCGAGCATGTTAGAGTTAAATTAATTAAGAGGTTTTTGAAAGATTATTCACGGAAATAATTTTGGATTGGGAAAAAAAAAAAGAAAAAGAGGAAAGTTTCTTCATGGGTGTGGAGATATTTCTTTTAGAAAGAATATTTTTGGGGAAAGAAAAAATTTGGAAATACACAGAGGATTGTAGAATTATGGGTAGAGGAATTGGATTGGAATTATTCTTGTGTTTTGGCTGTGATTATTGGATATTGTTTTGGTTGGAATTACTGGAATTGCTAGATAGAAGCCATGGAAGATTTGGAGGAGGCTCAACATCAAATTTTCATTTTGTTTGAAGCTTCTTGATTCAGGTTCTCTTCTTGTGTTATTTTATTGCTTATAATCTTTATTAGGAATTGTATTGTTCAATAAATTGTTTGTTAAATCCATTTAGGAAAAGGATTTGAGTTTAGAGAAAGGAAAATTTTAAAGCTTCTGGTGTTCCCGTGAAGTTTATTTTTTTTAGAAAAATATTAAACCTTTGATTAGGATTTAATTCATTTGAGAAATTTGTTAGATCCAACTGTAAACCGAACTTAGAGGAAAAACAACAATTAGATTTGTTTTTAGAAAATTTAAACCTCTGTAGAAAAACGTATTTTCCTTTAGATCCTCTATATATTTTGCAGTGGAAAAACCTAGAGGCTTTGTTTATTGAAAGCTTCTGGAAAGAAATCTAGATCTTCCTGTAGTTACCTTGTTCTTTTCTTTGTGTATGAATTTGAGAAAGTTAGTTGAAAGATTTAGTTTTAAACCCTTTGTAAATTTGGAATGTTCTTTGGCAAATTTTATATTTTCTTCCTGTAGGTGGATGTTTTGTAAATTTTCCCAATTTATCTAGTAATTGAAATTCTGTTTATATATATATATATATACATTATACATTGATATATATACATATAATATATATATATATTCATTATGATATTGAAGATTCAATTTATTTTTATTTTAGAAATCGTCGTTCGTACGACGTGCTGGGAAAACAAATTTTTTGATTTCGTGTGTTTAGAAAAATTGTATAAATTTTTTATTTTTTTTATGTTAATGTGGTTGGTGCAGAGGTCAAACCCCCACCGCCCACCATACCTAATGGTATGGGAGTGCGTTGCTCCCATGGCAGTGCCCTCCACTAAATTGGAGGGAGTGTTGCCATGGAAGCAACGCTGCCCCCAAAGGATGGGACCGGCTGTACATGGTACAAACCGGCACCCAATACCTTGGGTAGCCGGCTGTACAATGTACAGTCTGGCGCCCAATGCACTAGGCTGGCTATACTATGTATAGTCCGGCGGACTTTGTGAGTTGCTTAATTTATTTATATTGATTTTAAAATATAATTTGGAATTAAATTCTGTTTATTTTATTTCCATTTCGGAAATCGGGAAAATTCTTGTGGTTTCATAAATTTTAATTGGTATTAAATTTAAACATATATATATATTATGTATATATGTGTATATATATATATATTATGTATATATGTGTGTATATATATATATTATATATATATATATATATAATGTGTATATGTTTATATATATGTTATTTTTATATGTGTTTATGTGATTTGATTAAACAATAGTTATTTATTGATATATATTTAATGAGTATATATCATAAATATATATATATATATATAATTATATATATTAAAATATAATTATGTATGTATATTTCATGAATATATATTAAATATATATGTTGTTAATTTATATAGTTTATTTCAAAATATCATATTTTATGTTAAACTGGAAAAGAAAGGAATTAATTGTAGAAGGAAATATGCTGCTTTTAAAAGCATTTAAAAAAAGGGTTGATTTTACTGTAGAAGCAATTTAATTGTTGCAATTAAATATTTTGTTAAGGCAATTCGTTATTTGCTGTGAAATGTATTAGAAACCTAGATATGGATTTAATATATCCAAAGTAGTTAATTTCCTTGCCATTGCTTGTTGTAATTATTTTTCCCTTGTGTTCATGATTGGGGAAAGAGGGTTATTTGAGTCTTTTATATGTAAGTCTTCTAGAGGGTTCTAGATATTGAGGGTTGTCATTTTGTTATGTCAACCATTTATATTTCCCTTGGGTAGTGCTTTATGTGTTTGGTTTCCTCCAAGTGTTTGGAGTGGGTTTCCTTATTTTTTGCTTCCTAGAGTTGGAGCGATTGCATTGTCTACTTTTATGCACTTGAGTTACCCTTGGAGTTTAGTTTTGTATAGTATGTTGTCAATTAGAAGAGTGGCTTCTGTTAGGCACCAGAGCCCAAAGAGGTAAATTGGGTAACCTTTAGAGGTGATTTAATCAAGTGATAACTAAATTAATGTACTTAGAAGATTAGGAAGTATTACACACTAATCAAGATAATTTATCCTCACTCATAGATACAAGGGCTCGTTTAGACTTGGGATGAGTGGGAAGGCCTGGAATGGCAAGGTCAACTATCTTGTCCTTACGAGAGGTAGTCAATTCCGCATGAGTAAGTATGAGAGTCGGGATTCGGTTGAGGTCACAAGGATTACCAGAGCCTATGAAGAATGCTTGAAGGAGATCTCATGATGAACTGTGCGATGGCACTCTGTCTATGACAACATTGGTATTTATTTTATGTGTATGGATTTCTTATCATACTTGATCAAATTATTTGTCTGGAAGCAATGTGACCATGTTGGTGTTGGACTTTTATTGTACATGTGTTTAGTTGAGTTAGTATGTGTCAGTGAGTTTGCCTATGGTTAGAGGTTGTAGTGTTTATCCATGTTACATTTTTACTATCTCCTAGCATGGGGGGCGGGCCTTCGGGTACCACTTGGTTGGGTGGAACATGCACCATACACCGTTGGGTTCCTCTTTATCTTCAGTACTTGGTGGCGAGACATCTAGTTGGACAGCTCGTAGTTCTTGTTTTAATTCAAGAATTGTAATATTTCAATTTGTAATATGTTATTTTAGCCCTCTTATGTTTATGAGGTGGACTTATGTAATTGTAACACATTTGTACTATCGCCTCATTTTGGGAATGAGTGATGTAACCTTTTGATTAAGTTAATGAATTTGTATCTTGGATGTATATATCATTATGTTATGTTGTATCTTTATGTTGTTTATATTCTTATTTCATAATGTCATTAATTGCTATGGTTATATGTTGATGTACATGTGTGGGTTTAAGTAATCTCGGTTACATAGCCTTATGGGATGTTGTTAGTTGTAGGTGAACATGTATGTTTAATTCACTTTAATAAAAAAAAATTTGTACGCTTTTATAGTGAATTGAAACTTCCTCTAGGGTTGTGTGGCAGGGCATTATAGAGGAGGTTTCTTAATCACTATAGTTGTGTTTTCCTAAGTGAACTCTCTATTTGCATTAAATTTGTGATTAGGAGTGACTGATCAAAGAAACCATTCTCAAGCATGTAGATGGCCTATTTGATTCTAATGTAGTGCGGCATTTTAAAATCCAAAATAGAGTCATGTTAGAATAATTTACTACATACTCAAATCCATCAATCAATTACACAATGAATATCTTGAAATACAAAGAGATGGACACAACTAATAAAAATATATGTTAACATGGCTCACAATGGCTAGTAAAAGGGCTCAAAATTTTAGAATTTTAATTTTAGGAACAATCCCAAGCCACTTGAGATCAATCTTGAGGAGCTTAGTATTGAACCAAGGTAGGAGTATTATTTTTAAGCAAGGATAAAATGTGTGGATGTAGGTATGAATATGCTAAAAAATGACATATTTATGAGAATGTGTGCACATAGGGATAGGTCTAACACATGGAAATAGATGAAAAAAAGGATGAAATAAATAAAAGATGAATTCATATGAAAGAAAAAATAAGCTAAAGAGTGTATGTTCATTATTACACATGTATGGAAATTAAAAAATCAAAAATTTTAAAAGGATATTTGGTCCATATAAAGTAATAGACCATTCTTGGGTTCTACTTTTAATAATTTTAGCTCTAATTAAAAAATAAAAGAAAAGAAAAGAGTGTGAAGGGTTAAGGAATAAACTTGTATAGAAAGTGATGCAAAAATAATCAACTTGATGCATCAAATATAATATGCAATATTTAATATAACCATATGCTGAAAAATATGATCTACTTGATTGTTGTAATGCAATATAACTTGTGTAGTTGTGGGTATTTGATAAAATAAATGTCTTTCAAGGCACAATGATTAGCATAAGTCACTACATAAAATAATGATCATAGGAATTTTAATTACAATATATATCCCCTAAAATTGGTTATATACATAATATATAATGATCTGGAGAAGGAAAATAACACATGATAATATAAATGATGAAAAGTAGAGAATAATAAAATTAATGTAATAAAATAAACAAGTATGTCATGCTATAGCATGTAAACTAATATAGTTGGTTTCATACAAAATGGTGATGGGAATTAAGGTGAATTGTTGCACCAAATATGGGAAAATAATGAAGCAATTTGGGGATTTAAAGTTAGATAAGTATCATGTAAGGATGAAAGTTAAAATTTGCATCCTACTTTTATAAAGAAAATGTGGAACACTAATCTAGATTTTTAAATTGAATCACTGCAAAATTGAAAATATGGTTTAAGTTTTAAAATATAATTCTTTTAGTAAATATACTTTTATGTATATTAAGAAAATTAAATGTTTTTTATAATTGACACTATAATTTAGTCATTGATAAAATGTTAGAATATGAGGCTATGTGGGATGTCATTTTTTATAAATTATATTTATTTACTTCAATTTTTTGTTCTATTAATAACTTGAAAATTTAGTGCATGAAATATTTATTCTCATTTCAATAAATACATTTCTAAAAATAAAGATCTTGAAAGTTGTGTGTATTGAAAATATTATTATTTTTACAATTTTTTGAGAGAAAACCTAATGTGTTTGATGTTATTTCATCGTATACCAATTCTATGTTTGAATTCAATTTGCATTCTTTTGGGAAATCTCTCTCTTAATAAATGTGGGGAAACCAATAGAATTACATGGGTCCAATGGTAGTCATACCCTTGTTAGATTAGACCATTAGAGTTTTGAGAATATGTGGATTGTATATCATTTCCATTAATGTAGTCATGGATGAAGGTTGTAATAAAATATTATCCAACCATGTAGCTAATCACAAAAACACACAAAAAGTCCATCGATAGAAAATAACAAGATAGTATTTTTTTAGTTATAGTAATAATATAACTGTAATCTACTGTAGTGAGATTCTAGTCTACTATGCCTTGGCTACTTGATTACTAATGGGAAAATATAAAAATGATAGATCAAAATGTATTTCCTTGCTAAATTATATTTTACTTTATTCACTAATTTCTAGTGATCTAGAATTATGTTTACATATCATATTATGACTTTAAGAGTGATCTCAAACAACTATAAGGTGGTGAAAAGATCATTTCTTATTAAAGCATGTAATTGCCAAAAAATATAAATTTATGTTCTAGAATGAATGTGTTTGAGAAGGATCCTTGAATCTTTATGTGGCTCATTCCATAATATCTCCTCAGTCAAGATTTCTTTGGAATGTGTTTCACTGATATTGCAAGATTGAAGATGTTACCACAAACAATGATAGTGAAACACAGTATTAATTGATAATTTCTCATAAATGGTCATAGATTGTATTAGGCCTCTGTAGTGATCTAAATATCTTGAAAATGGAATGTAACATTGAACTATTATTGAAATATATGTATACGATATTTAGGTGGAAAAGAGATATTAGGTCTAATGTCTATATCACTAAAGTCAATCCTTTCCCACAAACATATGGAAATCTAGATCGATAATGATATGAGATTGACGAACAACCTAAAAGGTGAAACAATCAACATTGGATCTAGGTTTGTTTTGTTTGTGGTGATTTGGAATTAGATTTTGGTATGATGCAATGATGTAGATAAACTCTAAAAATGAAACATTTTATTATGAATTTTGAGAAACTTAAAATAAAAATAAAAATTGGAATCCATAAATATAAAAGGTAGACACAAAAGAACTTGGGATTTCAATTTGAGCTAGAATTATCCATTGTAGGGTACAATACATCCTAGATCAAATACATTATTTTTGAAAACTACTTTTATAGTCCTTAGGTCCTTGGTCTGTAGCTTTTGAATTTTGGGACTTGTGGTTGGATCTTTGTCTATTGATGAGAAAATGCAAATTTTGTGACTTGACAACTTATAGAGTTTTAATGTAAGGATGAACACATAGCCTTAAATTTTCATCCAATTCACTTTAGATCTGTAGCCTATAGACATAAGAGGAGGGGATGATTTGTTCCATATAAGAGCTTTCCTTAATCAAACCTAGTGTTGGTATTTCTACGTCCATAATGAAAAAATTGATGATGAAAGAAAGTGTATCCTTTTGAGGGATAGATGCTAAGTGTTAAAAAAGTAATAAATTGATAACTCACTATAAATCACCAGTTAGATCTGTAACAACCCCCGTGTTAGTATCTTGTTGTTTTCCTTCCTTGATGGATTCCGATAGCTGTATATTTTGTATTTGCACTATTCGTCCCTTAATTATTTTGTATTGACACCTAAGAGGTGTAATTATGTGACTGTTTGTGACTGGATTACAGGTTTACATGCTTATATGTTTATATGCTGTTATGTGGTTGACATGATTATTGTTTATGTTGGATTTCATGTTTACATGGTTAATTATTATGCTGGACTACATGCTCACATTATATATATATATATATATATATATCATTTTTGTTGCTTATGTATAATCATGGACAGGAAAATGACAATATCATATCACTTGTAATCGAGAGGCTTATGATATCTTGATCATTTTTCCTTATGGTTGATGTTTCTTTTGATATATGACATATGATTTATGCACATGTATTTTAATGTTTGAATTGGAGTGATGCAGGTACTGAGTATCGACTTCACCTAGATTCATAGGCCTGAGTGTACTCTCATTCCCCGATGGTGGTTAACTGGAGGTAGTCACAGGCCAAATGTTCCCCTATCTTAGCCCACTGCACCCTGTTGGGGCAGTGTTTCTGTTTTGTTGCCTTCCATCTGGATTACCTAACGGTAACGTCCGGTGCACCCTTCTGCCAAAGTATTTTGTCATGTATGTCTCATTGAGATATTTGGTTTTGTCCTTATTTAATATTTTGTAATGGTTAAATCGATGGAAATTTAAATTGTTATTCTCTTGGGAGTTTAAATATTTTAATTAATGAATTATTGATTTTTTTGGGGCAGTCTTATGCAATTCTAATTTTGCTTATTTAGCAACCTCTATTATTTGTTTCCTTGATGGGGAGTTTTTATATAACAAATTTTATTCAATTTCTTATTTTCCATCCTTGCTTGGGTTTTGGAAAAATATAAAAAGAAAAATGAAGTTTGTTTTGGAGGATTCTTCTAATTTTATCTTTTGGGGGAGAAGAAAACTTGTTGTTTTCTGCATGGAGAAAAAAACCCCATGGCTTGAGCAGCTGTGTTTTGGGAAGATTGGAAGGGTTCTTTGTGAAGAAATTTGTGGGTGGTGAATGTTCGAAATCAGCTCGCCAACTTCCTGCTGTCCGGATTTGAAGCTTTGTTGTGGTTCCTTCTTTCAACATTCCACCATTTTTGTTTTGGAGCTTATTGAGGTATTTTTCTTTTGTTTTTTTTTAATCTTTTATGGCTGAAAATTTGGGTACTCTCTCTTGCCTTTTGTATGCTGGTATTTGTTGAGTTGAATTGTTTCAATTTACAAAAAACTTAGGAGGAACTCTTCCATTTTCGTTTTGTATGGTTTGGGGTTGAATGATGGTTGTTTTAGATTTTTTGTTTGCTGCTCTTTATCCTCTTGTTGTAAGTGATTTTTAAGAGTGTATTGCATGTAGAGTCATCAAGATCTCAACTGGGTCTTTGGCAAATTTTTAATCGGAGCATTTTTATTTTTTCCATGTTTTTCTCGCCATCCATTTAGACGTTTTTTATTGCTGTTCATGAACTACCCGATAAAATATTATTTGAAAGTGAATTCTAACTCCACATGCCCATATCTCAACTGGGTTTTTGTGAATTTGATTTCTGGGAACTTTTATTTTTCCATGATTTTTCTTGCCCATATGGCCATAGTGGCGTTTTCTGTAACAACAACTCCTTTCTGAGCTAAAACTGAAAATTTAAAGGTGGATTTCAATTAGAAACAACAAAATATGATCTGGGTCTCACTCAAAATTTTGATCTAGGCACTTTGAATTTTTATGAAATTTTGATGCCTTTTTTTCATGTTAAATTTCTGCTGCTAATTGAGTCTTTTTACAACAACTCTATCTTGGCTGTTTTAAATGGTGTCTTTGACAGAAAATTGTGGCTTCTTTTTGTATTTCATGTTACTTGAACTCCTCATTTGGTTAAACGAGATGAGCCTAGGTCTAGGTAAAAGAGTGGTTATATGGAGTGGCTCTCTACGTGCCCGGGATCTGCAAGTGGCTACCAGGGGAACTAGTAGCAGAGTTGAGTAAACAAGTGATAACTAAATAAAATAATGGGGTAAAACACTAATAATATAATGAGTCCTCGTGCATGGCCTTGAGCGCTTGTAAAGGCTAAGGATGCACTGGAGAAGGCCCATCTGTTTGCGAGGCGTTGAGTTATCCGCCTGCGGGATGTGGAATTCGGGCATGATTGAGTCTCCTCGTCCCTATGAGAGGAGTGCTTGATTCCATGTGGTGCCATCCCTTTGTGCACGCATGATGACACTCCATCTAATTTCACTCTCGTACTAGATCCGTAGTAGTTATGACTAGTACCCGTCATGTCATCAGTTAAACATCTCTATGTTGTGATATTTGTTTGTATACATTGTATGTTGTATTTTCTCTCTCACTGATGTGAGTTATGTGCTTGGTATACCCTTCCCTTAATTTCGTTTGCTTGGGCCTTGTGACTATCTCCGAGCACGGAGGGGTGGACTCTTTTGAGCCACATGGTTGGGAGGTGTTGCCACCACCATTGGGGACCGGCGTACAGGTCTGAAGTACCGGTCAGAATTGATCATTCTCTCTCTCTCTCTTGTAATTTTTTATCACATATACTCATGTAATTGTCTTGTGTATATTTATCTTAATAGATTTTGTATCTTTCCTTGGAAATGTAATTGTAATCATACTCATTCATTTACGCACAATGTACTCTCTTGAGAGAGAAAGTAATCATAAGTTTAATGAGAAGATATGTGATGTTTGTTTTGGTTTACAGGTTCCAGTGTTGGTATCGGGATTGAATGTTCTTGATCATCCTTAAGTTATTTATATGTCATTAATTATCATGTTTAAGTTAGAATCCTTTGTTGTGTGATTATCCTTTTTGTAATCTGCCCAGGTTTTAGAGCATCGACGCTCTCTATTTGCTGTCCAATGGGTAGAAACAGGCTCTGGCGCAAGGAGCTCTAGAACTACAAGTTCGGTAGTATCGGCGCAAGGAGCTCCGAAACTTGCAGTTTCAGAGCACTGATGCTCTCTGTTTACTATCCAGTGGGTAGAAACAGGCTCTGGTGCAGGGAGCTTCGGAACTGCAAGTTCCAAAGCACCGACGCCCTTTGTTTGTTCTCCTATGAACAAAAATAGGTTCCAGAGCAGGGAGCTCCGGAATTGTAGGTTCTGGAGCACCGACACCCACTATTTGCTAACTTGAGGGCAACAACAGGTTCCGAAGCAGTGAGCTCCAAAACAACGGGGTTTCAAAGTAGAAAGTTCCAATGTACCTTTGGTCATTCTTGGCCATGTTTGCTTGTTAGTGTAACAATTTAGCATCTAATTTATGTGTTATTATTCCTTTTGCTTTTAAAAAAATAAATTATCTTGTCCCTTTTAGCTCTTAACTCCCGGGGGTTCATAGCGGGATGTTACAAGATCTTATCTCCTTGATGAACTGAAGTCATACTCATTACCTTCAAGGATCAATTATTTCTTGACTTGATTTGATTTGAAGACCTATAAGTGTTAGTGCTAAAAATAAAATGCATGCAAAACATGAACAAAACACACATAAAAATTTGACATGATGCCTGAATGACACAATGCTCAAATAATTTTGAATTTTTTTCTCTTGACTACCCTTTAATGATTTTAGGACACTTAATTTTCTCAATATTTTTCCTTAGGTGTGCTTAGTTCATTCAAATGGTAAAAATAACTTATATTTATATGTAAGTCTTATAATTTCCTAAAAATTAAATCTTGATAGTCGATAACTAAAATTTGAATTTCAAATAATAAATTAATGACATCGACACATTTTAATTTGGAGAAAAAATAAGTAGTTTAGGGTTCCCTATGTCGAAGATTGGATTCTTTGTTTCTTTAGATGCAACTTGTTTCGGGGGAGATATTAAATACCTAATTTGATTGCCCATGTTTTATTTTTAAATATTTTTTTTAATATAGGCAATTAAAAACACAATTAGGAAATAAAATTCATAATTATGTCCAAACACATAGGGAGGAGAAAAAACGTCGTGTGAAATTGTCAAGTATGACAATTTATGACACACATTTAGCCCTCACTTTAGTGAGAATATAAACATACTCTCAAACTCAAACTAAAGTACTTGTGTATGTCAAGAGGGGTTCAATTATCTAAATACATAAAAGAATTTATCTAAGCCCACAAGATTTAAGATCCTATGGCAAGACAATGTAAGGACAAATAAACACACATGTATGAAATATAATACAACATGAAAACACAAAGAAAAAATAAAGAAATCACACCACATTAATATGAACATAAACATGAAGTAAACATAACACAAACATAAAGAGAATACATAAAAGACACAAACACAAGGTTAATACTAAAAGGATTCAAGTTTGTAAGGAAAAGAGACCTCAATCTATAAATTTATCTCAAATACCAATTGAACCACCAAAAATATAACTCTAACTAGGGAACGCGGATTCCCTTTACTAGGCTCCTAGGGTTTTTCACTTAGGAGCTCTTAAAGTAGGAATGGCTCTCTTTCCGCTTGGTGGTTATAGGGTTTTGTGTGATTTCATTCAAAGGAAGGGTTGGATTGATTAGGTTGTGATATGTGTGTGTTGTGTGGCTAAAAACTAAAAATGAAATAATACTCATCTAATCTATGAACTGTAAACAAAGTAAATGTAAACTAATGCAAGCTAATGTAAATGACCTAAATGTATGCAATCTGGAAACTAACAGGGAATAACAAAGAGTGTGCACCTGGGAAATGAAATTTGCAGATGAGAAGCCCTAAAATATTTTAGATTTTGTCTAAAATTAGCAAAGGGAAATTTACGACAAGTTGGGCGAACTAGTCCTCCTGTCGGGAAACTTTGTCGGACTGGGTTTCAAGGAAAAGAGTACCAAGAAATACAAAAATCCTACTTTAGGCCTAGTATAGGGACAAGGTCACCAATAGTGGCAACCTAGTCCTTCTAGTTCTTTCTGAAGCCTGAAGGTCTGGTTTTATGGGTCCCAATTGATACTTTCCTCCTCTATAGCAATCTATTTCTGGAACTTCTCAAAATGACCTGTAGCTTGTCCTTTTGCTCCATCTAGGGTTTGATGCTTTGATGTGACTTGAGTGTAATGCTTTTACTTTCTCCAACACTTTGTACCTCCCCAAATCTGAGTACAACTTGCAAAGCACATGCAAAGACCAAGAGAATGTTGGGGTTAGGGAATAGGGGTTTGCCTAAGTTAAACCCTTTGATGGTAACTAAACCCAAATGAGAAACAAATCAAAGGAGAGATGCTTGAATGATAAAGAATTTAAATGCTCACTAGATCCTTTGTTGTTGAGGTCTACAACATGCAAGAACAACTCCAATGGAGGTGGCTTATGATGCCCTTGTGCTTGATTGCTTGCTTGAGAAGTTTAAGTGCAAGAGTACTTGTGAAGATTGAGTGAAGGTGAAAAATGATCTTAGGAGAGAGAAAAATGAGGATGAAAACCCTTACTTATACATGATAAACCCTAATTTTCCTAAAAGTGCAACATGATAGGCCGGCACTAGGGTTTTGGAGGAAAATTCCCGTTAGGTTTATGGGTAAAAGTACAAAGCTGTGTCACACTTTTATAAGGGAACCAACCAACACTAATCTAAATTTTAAACTTGGATCACTAGAAAGTGGCATATATGTTTTGAATTTTGAAATGATGTAAACTAATAAAATGTTTATTTTTAGTATATTTTATGTTTGTATTTTTTTGATAAAATAAAAAAATTATTTGAATATAGTTTTTTTATAAATTAACACTATAATTTAGTTGCTAATAAAATGTTGAAAAATGACATTACATGAGATGCCAAGCTTTATATAGTAAATTTTCTTTTTTTTCCTTCAAATTTTTTGTGTATATTTATAACTTGAAACTTTAGGGCATAGATATATTTTTTTGCAACTTTAAAAGTAATTTTTTTTCAATAAATATTTAGATGTGCATGTATTAAAACACGACTATTTCCACTCGACGCCAACTTTTATATTAAAATTTTATCCAAAATAGAAAACAAATTATACTATCTTAATCTAGATTCTTTTATCTAGGGAATCTTATTTTTTTAATTTATTTTAATAATTTTCAGTATTTTTCTTGACATGGTAATCAACCTAATATTTTTGTGTTGATAACCTACTTTTATTAAAAATTAAAAATAAAATATAAATAATAGTTGAACTATTAAAATAAATATATAGTTGAAAACTATTCTTATGGATCTACAAAAGGGTATTTTTACATTTAAAAAAATTGTTATTTATATGAGTAGGAGTTGTTGAAACATTCATTTTTTTAAATAATTTCATTTTTTTAGTAAATTGGCTTCAAAGTGGTGCTACATATGCATTTAGCCAACAATTTTAGTTGGAAAAGTTGTGGACATATTTAACTTATATAGAATGAATCTTACTAGATCATATGTTTGATAAAAAATGATTTTTAGTTATAAATACTAAAATTCACTTGTGTTGATAAGTTGGCTGAAAGTGTTACACAACTTTGTGTTTTTACATTTATCTCTTAAATTTGAAATTTATGCCAAAAGGGACTAGGTCGTCCAAGGTGGCGACCTAGTCCACTTGGACAATTTCAAGTGGTGGTCGGGAATAAAATGTTGATTAATGATGTGTATTAGGCTTGCCTCCCGAAACACACTTAAGTCGAGACTAAAAGTACATAAAGGGGATAAATTAACATAGAAAAAGGGTTAAATAGTGGATGGTAAGCCTAAGAAGATGTGAAAATTCCTTATAACACTTTACAACACCTTAGTAAAACATCATTAGATTATTGTTGAATTTCAAGCTTTCAAGATTGAATCAAGGGGAAACAAGGTGAAAAAGTGTCAAAGACTACATTTTTTGGTGACACGCCAATTATCTTATCTCAAATATGATAGAAAATATAATTTTCTAATGAGGACTAGCAAGCTATCTTTTTCCAAGTCACTCATGAGCTACATAGATCCACTAGCTAGAAATTTATGTTATGCTAGGTGTGTGTGCAATATGATGGAATCCATAAGGCTAGAAAGTTATGTTATCCTAGGTATCTACTCAAACACATTACTCCAATGGAAAGTAGATTGTGTTATTCTAGGTGGCCATGTTAAAAGGTGCTCAAGTCCATCAATCAACAAGGTGCATTATGCCAAATCCATGAACTGTATTGCCAATTGTTGAAAATGAGGGTAATATTATAGCTTAAAACTTGTAAAACTATGAGACTATAGATCTAATTAAGTGTTCTTTGTCACAATTCTTTGTGTATGATTAATTTGTTTAGATCAATTTTACCAATTGTAGAAAGAGATAGAATATTGTAGAAAAATGAGATAAGAAGATAGAAATGACACAACATATACGTGGATAAATCCTTTTAGAAAAAAAACTCCACCAGAATCAATAGTGCTTGTATTATTTAACCTTAGAACAAGATTACAATAATATTGTATCAATCCTTGATTGATATGCTTTTTTGCCTTCAACAATCCTTCTTCACAACCTACAATAAAATCTCATAGAAATCTCATACACTTTTTGCATTAAATAATTAATTATAAGCATGTAAACTCATAAGAGTTGTACAAATACAAGAGCATAAAACTCAAAAAAATCTACACCTAGATTGGGCAAGTAGAGTTCCACAATGTAATATGAAGTCAAACCAAAGTCTTCCTCAATTTAGGTGCCCCAAACTGAACACTTAACTGAGCATTGGTCAAGAAGATATCTTGTAAACATCACCTCAAAGTTGGTGCCCAAGAATGGCCCCACTTGACTAAGTCTTGTAAATATCTTCTCATGCAAAAGGTGTTAATTGAAAGATGCCAACTTGGGTGCCCAAGGTGGACCCAAGTTGATCTTAGTTAACTGAAACATATCTCTCAACCAATTTATACAAACATTATGCATGGTTAATCATCCCCACTTAACTAAAAGTATCCATCTATTATCTGTCATGCAACTAAAGTCATTAGTCAAGTCAACTAGTATACAACTCAAAATTACTACATGCAACTGAAGATAACTAAACCATAACTGAACTTAATAGAATAGAACTGAATTGAACTGATAGTGCCACTCCACTCATGTAAATATAAATATTTAATTTGTAGGATCCTAAACATGGATTACTGAAGTGTTATCAATCCTCCAAATAGTTAACTGAAGCAAGGTGGGTTCCACCTTCCATGTGGGTGCCCCACGCGCTCCTTGTTGACAATGATTTCACTCACATCAACACTGTCGAATAAAAAACTCCATAGATAGACTACGAAGAAGCCTATTCGTCTTGAAAGATATGGAACAAGAAAATATTGAAGGGAAAATCTACCTAAACATAACAACAAGATCAACTCAGTTCAATACCAAGTCTCTAGTAATCAGGTCATCATCATACTAGGTTCGCTTCAGGGTATGATGTGAATTTTCTATTAATCTCAAAGGGAATATGTTCGTTAATTCTTGATTTTATACTAGACACTGAGTTTTCAATTTGGATCTTAAGAAAAATATCATGAAACTAAAATATTTGAAATAATATTTCATGAACATCAACAATTTAAT
Organism: Sequoiadendron giganteum; assembly: GCA_007115665.2. NCBI lineage: Eukaryota > Viridiplantae > Streptophyta > Pinopsida > Cupressales > Cupressaceae > Sequoiadendron > Sequoiadendron giganteum. The sequence continues at coordinate 493,943,334 of CM021107.1, forward strand.
TTACTATCACTTAAGTATATTTAGCTTTTAAGCATTCAACTATTTCATGTAAATTGAAATATTTTCAATAAATTTCCATCCATTCATCTATTTTTTGGAATATTTTCAAAGAATTTAAACATCTATTCTAAAATAAAGCATAAAAATAATGAAATTAGAAGGTTCTCTCGATTATTGTCCATGCATGCCCCAAATAATTAATTAAATCAAAGAAAACCACTTTATACTTCACTAGATTTCTTCACAAATACATACAAAACAGTGTGAGCTTTTAAAGAGAGGGTTTAGTTTGGACACCGAGTAGTTTCTGTATACACCCTTAAATGACGCAGTATACAGGCTTGTTCAATGGAACTAACAAAACTAGCTACAAAAGATTCATGAGATAGGTAGCTATCAAATTGGCTCTGATATTAATCATTGTCTACATGCATACAAGTTTTTAGTCTGGAATGATTCAAAAAATAGGAAAAAAGAACAAAACCTAAAGGAGTTTTGGCTCTTTCGACATCCACAAATTCTAAACATAAAATAAAAAAAGATATCCGTTGGCCTTTTATGGAACACAAGGCACAAACAGGATAAGACAAACACATGAGAGAGAATCCAAGGGACGAATCACATCAAGGCATGTGGAAGAAAGTGATTGATCGGGAAATTACAATTGAAGTCTTTGAAGATTGACTTCAATTGTTCATTGAAGCTCTTCGGGTTTTGATCTTTATTATTGCAAGGATACTAATTTGAATCAAGATAGCGTGTTGGAACTTCACATACATTTAGAATGATATCATTATTGCTCTGTTCCAACACTCCATCTTGATTTGCATATACTACTCTCTGGAAGGGCTTCCCCAGAGATGGATATTTGTTTCCACCGCATGTAAAATACAAGGATCTCTAGCATTCCAGTGGACTCAAATCCCCCTGCATTATAACTTCCCAGAGCAAGCAATCTGATCTGGAAATGATTATATCCATGATTCAAGTTTTCCTGACCATCCATACCTGAACTTTGCATAACAATCTGTATTTCCTGCAACCACAAATTCCACATATTAAATCCCTTAAAATTATTTTTTATAAACATCTCATGTAAATAATACCATTATTCAAATATTATAATATTAATTTCCATAAATAAAATGTTTTCCAAAGAAAATCTCAAATTCTTGTATGATTATCCTCTACATATGTACCAGATCATAGGACTATTAGACTCACTAGATAATCATCAAATTTCAAAACCTCATTCTACCGGAACCTAGTACCCGGTACCCGGTATTCAACTTTACCCACAAACTTGCCTCAGACTTTAGTTTTACCAGACCTCCATCTATCCCGAGCTTCCATCATCAGACCAGAATGCACTACTTACTTTATTTATAACCATTTCGCCTATCAAACATCTTTGGTTTCTAGTATATAACACCCAAAACACTTTACTATGAAGCATTCTTTTAAATTAAATATTTCTTTTACCTTTTTTTTTTTCGGTGATCTTCCAAATAGCTAGCTCATACCATAAAAGTAAAAAAAATACATTGGGTCCCCAAGCCTTATAGTCTTGGGGTGTGTTGTGAGACAACACAACAACTTGCAACCAATGAAACCAAATTTAAACAAAATTTGAGAAATTAAATCACCTATTGTAAATAAAAAAATTTACATATTTTAAAATAACAACCTTTACCTTTACCTAGATTCTGGCATAAAAAGTAAAACTTCCCCTGAAACATCCGTGTGTGCTCTAATTAATTCCAATTTTTGGAACTCAGTAAAAAGAATCAGTTCATTACATTGAACTGCATAATATGGTAATCGTCCAAAGCCAACCAAGGATAGAGCCTTGCTGGCAGTCAAGCATCCATAACCCTGACAAGGTTATCTCTGTAATTCCACCAAACATAGTTGCACTACCATCTAGGTGTCCATAGCCTTGATAGAGTTATTTCCATTTGCTTCTAGGCCATGGATACTCGAATTTGTTCAAGCTACTCTCATTGCGAGAATGTCTTTTTAGGAAGTATCACATCCCAAAGACTTGAAAAGGTTTTCTTTATTAGGACTTCTAGTTTTACTATTCCAAATTTGTGCTTAGTTCTCGAGGAAAATTATGTTGAATCCAACCGCTACTATAGCTTTTACTCTAATGTGGCTTCTCATTTTGTAGCATCTCTTTTGGATATAGGGCTTTTTAAGGAAGATGTTTGCTCAACTGCCAACATGATAGTGAGACTTGAATATCTGGAGAACCTCGACTCCATTTTATCTGTGGCACATCTGACCATTGGAATCCCCTCGATGGATGATATTCCTTGATTCTTAGAGCATGGGGAAATAGTTCCTCTCTGATCTTTTCTCTTAGACCTCCATATTTAGGACTTTGAAACCCACCGAGAACTCGCCTATATTGCTTATTTAGCTTTGCTAGATGAGGCATCCCACATTGATTGAATAATTATCACCACCACCTGTAACTATGCTCCCTCTTTTTGAATTTTTTGATGTTTTGAAACAATAATTTTGATACTAATGTATATACGTGATATACACATATATATAGCTTTTAGTACTTTCAAAGAATGCATTTACCGTGTATGGTTTTATCATTTTTTGCATTTTACTGTATTTATTTACAAATGTTTGGATTAAATCTAATGTATGCAAGGTAAGTTCAGTAGAATTCACAAATTTAGTGGCCAGACAAGAGAAAAAGGAAAAAAAGAAAAAAAAGCAAAGAAAACAAAAAAATAAAACCTTAAATAAAACTAACCCCAACCCTAACTAACCAAGCATCTAATCTAACAAACAATTAACTCTAACAAAGAAAATAATTCTAATTTCTATGATGATTTCCATTATAATTTTGGTGTGAATTACAATAGGCTTATCTTTAAATTCATTCAGTAAAATTTCGGTTATACTACTGTAATAAAGAATTATTTTAAATTTTCTGCATTTAATAATCATAAATTCAAAAGAGTACTTACCAATGACTTGGCTCATATGTATGAAAATGAGCTCATTAAAGGTCAATTACACACACTTCATCTGATGCGACCATACTCTACCTTCTTCTAGCCCTAGTTCATGATTCATTTATGTACTTTGCTTGTTTCTATGAATGGCTATGTCCATTTTTCGATTTTCTCCTCAAAGAATTTTCATATCTTCGGCCCTATCTTCACTTTGCATTTTGTTAGACCAAGATATATCACAATTTATTATCATTAGAGAGAGAAAAAGTAAAACAACATGATATTCTGTATTTTGCATAAAATCAGGAAAATTTCCCTTTTTATCATGTATATTTTCTATTTGGGATAAAATATATGCGTCTCTTGCTCGATTTTCCCACTCCTTTTCTTCAGGTGTGTTTTCCATGTACAAGGAGAATGATGACTCATCAATGTCATTTCCTTGTTTCTAATGCAATATTCCAAAATCTTGACATTCTTGTTTATTTCCCTACAACATGTTATGATTTTCATTGTAATAATTGTAGTTATCCAACTGTTTATATGTATTAGTTGATGTTTTAACATTTTTGATTTTACTAGGGTTGCACACAATGTTCACTAACTTTTCCTTCCTTCTAGCAGTTAGAACTTCTTCTATTAACAAAATTACTTTACATATGGCTAAGCTCACCCTAGTTAAGAAAGTTTCACAATCGAGTTCACCGTGATTAGTTGTATCATGAATTCTACATTCGACGACCCTACCAAAAGTGAGCAAACTTAAAGGATATAATCTATGATTAAATTTTTCACAAGTTTCTCAACTTCCATACTAAAATACTAGCATGTCTTTATCTTTAATTTAAAATCTTTAAGACTCAAGCCTAAAAAAAATGAATGAACAATGATGCTCTCCTTCTAACACCAGTTCCTATTGACAATGATTTCATTCGCATCAACAGTGTCGAATAAAAAACTCCATAGACACACCGTGAAGAATCCTATTCTTCTTGAAAGATATGGAACATGAAAATCTCGAAGGGAAAACCTGCCTAAATAGAACAACATGATCAACTTAGTTTAATCCCAAGTCTTCGGCAACCAGGTCATGATAATACTAGGTTCACTTTGTAAGACCCCTCCGTTTTTCTCTTTTGATTAAACATTGTTCTGTTTAGTTATGTCTTATTTTATGTTTGTACTTTGACTTAGAACTCAGTTGCTATTTGATCGCTATCTGTAAAGCAATGTGAATGTGATATTTTGATGTGATGGTATTTGATCTTGATGTTACCATTGTGACATGCTTTGGACTAGCATTGTGAACATTTGAATTAATAATTTTTTATGTTTTAATTATATTAATGATGTTAGATTCGTCATTCAGTGATACTGTATTGGTGAAGGGGATAGGATTGCACCACTCGCTTGCAAGCGCCTTGCGATTCCATGATTTCCTCTTCACGGTGTGTTTTATATGATGCAAATATACATGTGCGATATGCTTTTGTTCGCAAGTTAACAGGTACACGACATCAACTCCACCTGGTTTCACAGGTTTGAGCATGTCCATTTCCCAATGGTATTCGATTAGGAGATAGTAGCTAGGTTTTTCATGCCAAGTCATCACCCTAGTCATAGTGTGTCGTTGGTTTTAGTTTGGTTTAGTTGCGTTAATTTTGTGCTATTTGCCTTTATTTTATTTAATTGCAAGTTGAAAAGGGTAATTAAATGGCTTTATGTATTTAAGTGGTTGATTAAATTAATCTGGTAATGATGTTAGGAAAGTTATTTAATTTATTAATTAATTTAATTTAATTAATAAAATGATTTAATCTTGGATTAAATTAATTTTATTGATTAATTAAATTGATGATGTTTAAATCAGATAAGTATTTCATTGTGAAATTATGGATTTAATGTTTGAAATTGAAAGGATTAAATTGGAAATTTTGGAAAAGGTTTTAAATTTCTTTTTTTGAAAATTAGAAAAACATAAATTGAAAATTGGGATATTTTCATGTTTTGTTTTTGAAAATTTATTATAGTGGTTGAATGAGATATTTTTGAGATATTTTGGAAATTTCTTCATTATGGGATTTGTGTTGAGTTTTCAACATGTTATGAAAAATTGGAAAATAGGGAAAAAAAGAGAGGATTTTGTTTTTTTTGTGGGTTATGGATTGAATTTATGGAGAAGTTTGTTGTTTTGTGGAAAAGAAGTTGGAATCTGAGGAAGGAATCCTTGCACCATTGGCAACCTCTAAAGCTTTAGGATTCAGGTTTTCTTCCTATTAAATTCTTTCCATTTTGAATTGATTCACAAATTTTAATTGTTGTTTGAAATTATTTATAAACTCTATGGATTTGCAAAGAAAACCCATGTGAAATTTGGTTTCAAAACTTGGAATCCTTTGTTTGGAAATAATGTTCTTCAAGAAAAAAAAACAATTTCAACATGGTTGTAATTGTTTCATTTTTGGGGTTTATTTACTCAATTTGATTTGCAAATCTGAAGTGGAGAGAATTAAAGTTATTCCCATATATAGTCTATATATACTTATATTTATATATACTTTGGTTTTATGGAAGGATTATGCTGTTGAAATCAATTTTTTAATAAAAAGCCCTGTGAGAGGGGGCGGATTTCCAAAAATCCATAGGGTTGTAGTTTATAATAAAATAAAATAAAAAATAAATAAAAATAAATAAATAAAATAAAGTGAAGTTCGGGGGGGAGGGGTGTAATGCCCCGTCACGCAACCCTAGAGGAAGTTGCAATTAACTAAACAAACAAACTATTTTTTTTTTTAAAAAGTATAATAGATATGCAAGTTCACTACTCATTGCAACAACCTCTAAGGTTACGAGATCGAGATTACTTAATAACCCACAAACAACATTAAAGAAATGAAATCACAACATTTAATTACTTACGAAATTAAGAACACATACATTCCATACAAGATAAATTCATCAAAGAAAATTAAAGATACCATGAGATCTCATTTACAATAAGATTACAACACTCATTCCCCGAATGAGGTAAAACCAAGAACATGATTACATATTACAACCTTCCACCTTGATTACAAAGAGGGGTAATAAATTACAAGATTAACTGAAATGAAATAAGCATAAAGGTAACTGGATCCCACGAGCTCTCCAACTGGAAACCTCGTCAACACGAACAAGAAGGAAGCCCAACGGAGTAAGGTGCACACCACCCAACCAAGTGGAACCCAAAGGCCCACCCCCCATGCTAGGAGATAGTAACAAGGAATCCTATACAAGACCAACTACCTCTAGACAAAGGCTAAAACAAATTGATACATGCTAACACAACCGTTCACATGAACCACACAAGTACAACTCAAGTTCAACGTATGTACAACTTAAATACGTCATAAGTACAACTCAAGAACAACATACGCACAACTCAAATATAGTTACATTGCTTCCAAAAATAACAGATCAGGTAAGTTATGAAAACCATACACATAACAATCAAGTACCAACTACAAAGACACCAAAACATTTCTGACATGGATTACATTGCTTTGGTTATCACATGAATAAAATCCTTCCAAAGGTTACCTAGTTTACCTCTCACGGCTCTAGCCCCTAACGGAAGTCACTCTTCACTTTCAACACACATTCAAACCAATACCAAGGGAGCCCAAGTGCATACAAACAGATAAAACGATCACTCCAACACTAGAAGGAAACATAAAAAGAACTCACTCCAACTCTAGAGGTAACAACAATATCAACGCCACTCCTTACAAGGAGCCATAAATTGCATAATCCACTTCTTCCACAGGAGGTACCAAACATCCCCGTTCATGGAAATCGAGTAATAGCATTGTCACAACTCAAGCACTAACCAAGGGATTATCAAACGATTGACCTCACAAAGCAACAACCCCCAAACTCTAGGGTCCACTGGAAGACTTACAATTAACGACACTTAACCCACTTCCTCAAATATAAACATAGAGAAATCAACCACACAAGCATTTGCGAGGAATAAACTAACTTTGGATACCTTAAATCCACTTCCTTAATATAACTCAGTAGTTTAATGTCACAATGAAACTAATTAAATAATGCCTCTTTCAGGCAAAGGAAATCAATTTAATCAAAGTATTTAATTCCTTAATTGTTTTTTTTCAATAATAATAAAATCAACATTAACTTCATCCATTCCAAACAGGTTGACACATGATACGACAATCCACATATTTAAGACCCTATCAGGAAGACTTAACAACCCTTTTTAAATTGATTTCCCTCAAACGATAAGAGAAGGGATTACATTTATTCAAGCAATTTAATCATAATTACATCTTCCTCGGATTTCCTAAATCCACTTCATTTAATAAAATTCAATAGATTATTGTCAAAATAAAAGTAATTTAATAATGTCCCTTTTAGACATAAGAAGAAATTAAATTCAATGTTTAATTCCACAATTATTTGAAAATATTAAAATAAATATTTACTTTGTCAATTTAAAACATACCATTTTCGAATCATTTATTTATTCTTTTCAAAATAAGGCATTTAATAATTAATTAATTTCTCTATCAAACATATTATCTGTAAATCGAATAATTGATCTTTCCAAATATATTATTTTAAACTCAATCTATTAATTTGGCTATTGCTCATTGATTTATAATTTTCTCAATTTCATAAAAAAAACATGTCATTATTTAAAAACAACAATCTAATATATATTTTCAAATATATTTAAATCATAATATTTTTCAAATAAATCATTTTAAATATATTAATATTATAAAATATAATATAAAATATTATTATTAATATTTTAATATTATATAATATAATATATATTTTAAAATAAAGTAAATAAAAATGAAAATAAAGAAAGTCAAACCGTGTTCATTTGAGGACGTGCGGGTCTAGGAAGGCGCGCTCAGCTGTTGGTGTGGGGCGACTGTGTAAAGACACAGCCAAACCCCATTACATGGGGTGGCTGTGTTTTTACACAGCCTAACCCCAGCCTTATGGGGCGCGGCTGTGGAGAGGGGTAGTGCCCAACGCTACCTCCTCCACAACGCGTCCCATGGGCAGCCGTGGGGAGAGCTTCGGCCTCCCGAAACAAAATTTTAATTTTTGTTTTTTTAATTTTAATTTTAATTTTTTTACCTTGGAAATTTTGATTTCGCCCAGAGATATTCACAACCCTTATTTGTTTTTTTTTTAATTTTCTTGCTTCAAGGAGATTTATTTAGTAATGATAAAAATATATATAAATAAATTTATGTATGTGTATATATTTTTTTCAAATATATATACATATACAGATTATTGAAACCAAAGATTCAAAGAACAATTTATGGCTATTTACAGCCAAACTTAAAATGCTCAAATGCACTCATATTGCAATTTTTTCTCTTGAAGAACATCATTTGCAAACCAAGGTCTTAAAGTTCTAAAATAGATTTAATCTGGATTCTATCTTGCAAATCAAATATGGTTTAAATATGTAATTTTCAAAGAACAAATCAAATATATAACTTTTAAATTGAATCAAAAGAACCTGGTTTCTAGAAGTTTGATAAGATCCAAAAGGATGCAATCATTCTCCTTCAGATTTCAGTTCCTCCAAGCAAATCCAAAACCCCCAAAACCAAAAATCCTTTCCCTGCTCCATTTTTTTCATTTTTTTATCCTCTTCCAAAATTTACCCAAAAAACTCAATAATAGCCAAAAATGAAAAAATATCTCTTCAACCCCAAAGTCAAACTTTTGAAAATATCTTCAAAATCTCTATTTTCCAATTTTTTGCATATTCTAATTTTCAAAAAAGAAATTTAAACCTTTTTCAAATTTTCCAACTTAATTTTAACATAATTAATTTAATTAATTAATAAAATAAATCTAATCCAAGATTTAATTATTTTATTAATTACATTAAATTAATCAATAAATAAAATAACATTTTTCACAATATAACCAGATTAATTAAATCAACAACTTAACTACATAGGATATTTATTTAACTTTTCTAACTTGCAATTTAATAAGATCAAGGCAAATTAAACAACATTTAAATCAACATAACCAAACAAAAACCGACAACACACTAATGACTAGGGTGACGGCTTGACACGAGAAACCTAGCTACTATCTCCCAATCAAATGTCGTTGGCAATGGACACGCTCAACCCCATGAAATCAGGTGGAGTCAATGTCCTGTACCTGTTAACCTGCGAACAATTAGAATATCGCACATGTATATTTGCATCATATAAAACACACGGTGAAGAGGGAATCTCAGAATCGTAGGGAACTCGCAAGCGAGTGATGCAATCTCGTCCCCTTCACCAATACAGTATTACCAACTGACAAATCTTACATCAATAATATTATCCAAACATAAAACATCATTATTTCAAATATTCACAATGCTAATCTAAAGCATGTCACAATAATAACATCTGAATAAAATACCATCACATCAAAATACATCAAAAGAGAAAAATGGAGGGGTCTTACATCCTCCCCCCTAGGGTCAGGCTTACTCCTGGAAGCCTGCAGAAACCCCTAGTGCAAACTCCATACAATCACATAAAGCCAAGGGTTCCAAACTGAACCACTCCAAATCTCAACATAAAACAACATCAACCCGAGCCAAAAACAACTCAACCAAGTGCACAACAAATCCATACAGACCAACATGGTGAAGCAACCACCAACCAAGTCTCCAAAAACATATAACCAAGGATTAACATACAAAATACACACATGCACCAATACACATCACCGAAAACATCACAAGGCTACACAAGGGTCCATCTGGACACCGGAAAGCAGCATAACAATCCATGAACCAAGAACGAATATCCATCTCACAAAACCATAAGCCGAGAGCCAAAATCCATCTCACATACAATATCTCTCAATCAGTGGCTTGATGGTGTTAGGTCATACATAAGGTGATTAACCTCCAAGAGATAGTCATCACACATAGGTGAGTAATGGGTGTTAGCTGCATAACAGCCTCCCATACTCCCATCCTCTACGTTTCCTACGTCTACTTCCTCGTACACACTCACCAAGTCCGTCTCATACGTCGTTGGAGAGGAATCACAATATAACATATAGCCGACATTAAAAACACAATGATAACAAGCTTAGCCACCAAGTTTATAAAGAAGAGGAATTAAAGTTCAATTTCAATAATAAAGCAATAATGCACATAATTTCAACACTGAATCAAATATATAACCACTAGGGTTATAAGAAAATAAGATCACAAGTTGTGGCTAAACCTTCACAATCAAATATAACAAAGTGTCGGCCCTCACAATCAATTGAAAAATCATCAGTAACCAAAAGAAAGCTCACAATCTTTAAAATTGCACTGTACAACACTGCGTGACTAGATACTAGCCACCAAATGAGGAAGGAGGAAACAATGTCTGACTATCACGATAGTCCCTCATGTGGTGCAAAGTGAAAACGCCAACCACATGGCATAGGGGTACTCCTTGGCTACACCCTGCATTGTGTCCACACACAGCATGGTCATACGCTAGCTGGAGCAAGGCACGTACTGGTCATATGCCACATGGTAGAGTATCTATGGCTTCACGGAAGTAGGCATGCACAGAACATTCCCCGCATAGCGATACCTCATGGAGAAGGCAAATGCAGGTACTCGCTGAAGCCAGAGGTATACATGGCTAGGATCCACCCATATGCTACTCGACCAACATGGTCAAGGCAACCATGAGTATCCCTCTACAAGTGTTGAGGCCCCATAATGCTCATCACACAAGTAGGCTAACAAAGAAAATCTCATAATGCACCTTCACGTGTCTACACACGTGGCAATCATGTCGTCACCTGGCATCACCACTAGCACTATGTCGGAACACTAGTCGGGTGTGGCATCGTATCTAGTACATCATGTCAGAACACAAGTAAGATATGGTATACATACATGATGCAATATGATAACATCACTATGGGGCTCCGAGTCTCACCTCTCATACAGATGAGGTTTACTCGCTATGCCAGATCAACGCCTCCACGAACGTCCAGGCATAGCTAACATACCTATGTTGCTGTACTCAAATCTGCGGGGATTAGGTTAACACTTATGGATCAAGTATCCTGATCCATTATAAGGGAAAGTAGTGAGTATGATTCTTTGGGATTGGTTGAGCTAAGACGCTCTGCGTCGTGATATGCGTACGCTACACACTCCACCCAAGGAACTTGTGGCTGCTACTATCCCTTTATGGATTGAGGATCTAGAGAACCAAAAGAAGAAGAAATACTCTTGGTTACTCTTATATATAAGTTTCAACCACACACGAGTTGGCCCTCAATCAGGTAACAAACATACACACACACACCTAATAGTATGGTAAATCCCACACCAAAGCATAACTTTTCCTCAAGGATGGGTACCAAGTATCACCATCGCATGGATACACAAAGGAAGTACGGGGTATTCACAACTCTCAAACAAGATACAATTACTGGTTTCTTACATTTACAGGTGTACAACTATAAACAAAATCCCATAGGAGCATCCAATTCCATAACTCATGGGATACGAAACAAAACTTTCCAACCATAACCTTTATCAGGTTACTTTCACGCTACTCTTTTGCTAGAGTACATCATGCTAAAATAAAAGCCATGAACACGTGATCACATAACAATTCCACTAACAGGTTCACAGAGACAACACAGTGGGCACAAATGTTCCCAGAGAACCCAGTGTATGAACCTAAGGCTTTGATACCATGTGTAACGCCCCATCACGCAACCCTAGAGGAAGTTGCAATTAACTACACAAACGAACTAATTTTTTTTTTTAAAAGTATAATAGATATGTAAGTTCACTACTCATTGCAACAACCTCTAAGGTTACGAGATTGAGATTACTTAATAACCCACAAACAACATTAAAGAGATGAAACCACAACATTTAATTACTTACGAAATTAAGAACACATACATTCCATACAAGATAAATTCATCAAAGAAAATTAAAGATACCATGAGATCTCATTTACAATAAGATTACAACACTCATTCCATGAATGAGGTAAAACCAAGAACATGATTACATATTACAACCTTCCACCTCGATTACAAAGAGGGGTAATAAATTACAAGATTAACTGAAATGAAATAAGCATAAAGATAACTGGATCCCACGAGCTCTCCAACTGGAAACCTCGTCAACACGAACAAGAAGGAAGCCCAATGGAGTAAGGCGCACACCACCCAACCAAGTGGAACCCAAAGGCCCACCCCCCGTGCTAGGAGATAGTAACAAGGAATCCTAGACAAGACCAAATACCTCTAGACACAGGCTGAAACAAACTGATACATGCTAACACAACCGTTCACATGAACCAAACAAGTACAACTCAAGTTCAATGTACGTACAACTCAAATACATCATAAGTACAAATCAAGAACAATGTATGCACAACTCAAATACAGTTACATTGCTTCCAGAAATAACAGATCAGGTAAGTTAAGAAAACCATACACATAACAATCAAGTACCAACTATAAAGAGACCAAAACATTTCTGACATGGATTACATTGCTTTGGTTATCACGTGAATAAACTCCTTCCAAAGGTTACCCAGTTTACCTCTCATGGCTCTAGTCCCTAACGGAAGTCACTCTTCACTTTACAACACACATTCAAACCAATACCAAGGGAGCCCAATTGCATACAAACAGATAAGACGATCACTCCAACACTAGGAGGAAACATAAAAAGAACTCACTCCAACTCTGGAGGTAACAACGATATCAACGCCACTCCTTACAAGAAACCACAAATTGCATAATCCACTCCTTCCACAGGAGGTACCAAACATCCCCGTTCATGGAAACCGGGTAATAGCATTGTCACAACTCAAGCACTAACCAAGGGATTATCAAACGGTTGAACTCACAAAGCGACAACCCCCAAACTCTAGGGTCCATTGGAAGACTTACAATTAACAACACTTAACCCACTTCCTCAAACATAAACACAGAGAAATCAATCACACAAGCATTTGCGAGGACTAAACTAACTTTGGATACCTTAAATCCACTTCCTTAATATAACTCAGTAGTTTAATGTCGCAATGAAAATAATTAAATAACGCCTCTTTCAGGCAAAGGAAGACAATTTAATCAAAGTATTTAATTCCTTAATTGTTTTTTTCAATAATAATAAAATCAACATTAACTTCATCCATTCCAAACAGGTTGACACATGATACGACAATCCACATATTTAAGACCCTATCAGGAAGACTTAACAACCTTTTGTTAATTGATTTCCCTCAAACGATAAGAGAAGGGATTACATTTATTCAGGCAATTTAATCATAATTACATCTTCCTCGGATTTCCTAAATCCACTTCATTTAATAAAATTTAATAGATTATTGTCAAAATAAAACTAATTTAATAATGTCCCTTTTAGACATAAGAAGAAATTAAATTCAATGTTTAATTCCATAATTATTTGAAAATATTAAAATAAATATTTACTTCGTCAGTTTAAAACATAGCATTTTCGAATCATTTATTTATTCTTTTCAAAATAAGGCATTTAATCATTAATTAATTTCTCTATTAAACATATTATCTGTAAATCGAATAATTGATCTTTCCAAATATATTATTTTAAACTCAATCCGTTAATTCGGCTATTGCTCATTGATTTATAATTTTCTCAATTACATAAAAAAAACATGTCATTATTTAAAAACAACAATCTAATATATATTTTCAAATATATTTAAATCATAATATTTTTCAAATAAATCATTTTAATATATATTAATATTTTAATATTATAAAATATAATTATTAATATTTTAATATTATATAATATAATATATAAAATATTATATATATTTTTAAATAAAGTAAATAAAAATGAAAATAAAGAAAGTCAAATCGCGTTCATTGGAGGGTGTACGGGTCTAGGAAGGCGTGCCCAGCTGTTGGTGTGGGGCGATTGTGTAAAGACACAGCCGAACCCCATTACATGGGGCGACTGTGTTTTTACACAGCCTAACCCCAGCCTTATGGGGCATGGCTGTGGAGAGGGGCAGTGCCTAATGCTGCCTCCTCCACAGTGCGTGCCATGGGCAGCCGTGGGGAGAGCTTCGGCCTCCCCAAACAAAATTTTAATTTTTGTTTTTTTATTTTAATTTTAATTTTTTTACCTGCGAAATTTCGATTTCGCCCAGAGATATTCACAACCCTTATTTTAAATTTTTTTTTTTTTTTTCTTGCCTCAAGGAGATTTATTTAGTAATGATAAAAATATATATAAATAAATTAATGTATGTGTATATATTTTTTTCAAATATATATACATATACAGATTATTGAAACCAAAGATTCAAAGAACAATTTATGGCTATTTATAGCCAAACTTAAAATGCTCAAATGCACTCATATTGCAATTTTTTCTCTTGAAGAACATCATTTGCAAACGAAGGTCTTAAAGTTCTAAAACAGATTTAATCTGGATTCTATCTTGCAAATCAAATATGGTTTAAATATGTAATTTTCAAAGAACAAATCAAATATATAACTTTTAAATTGAATCAAAAGAACCTGGTTTCCAGAAGTTTGATAAGATCCAAAAAGGTGCAATCATTCTCCTTCAGATTTCAGTTCCTCCAGGCAAATCCAAAACCCCCAAAACCAAAAATCCTTTCCCTGCTCCATTTTTTTCATTTTTTTATCCTCTTCCAAAATTTACCCAAAAAACTCAATAATAGCCAAAAATGAAAAAATATCTCTTCAACCCCAAAGTCAAACTTTTGAAAATATCTTCAAAATCTCTATTTTCCAATTTTTTGCATATTCTAATTTTCAAAAAAGAAATTTAAACCTTTTTCAAATTTTCCAACTTAATTTTAACATAATTAATTTAATTAATTAATAAAATAAATCTAATCCAAGATTTAATTATTTTATTAATTACATTAAATTAATCAATAAATAAAATAACATTTTTCACAATATAACCAGATTAATTAAATCAACAACTTAACTACATAGGATATTTATTTAACTTTTCTAACTTGCAATTTAATAAGATCAAGGCAAATTAAACAACATTTAAATCAACATAACCAAACAAAAACTGACAACACACTAATGACTAGGGTGACGGCTTGACATGAGAAACCTAGCTACTATCTCCCAATCAAATGCCGTTGGCAATGGACATGCTCAACCCCGTGAAATCAGGTGGAGTCGATGTCCTATACCTATTAACCTGCAAACAATTAGAATATCGCACATGTATATTTGCATCATATAAAACACACGGTGAAGAGGGAATCTCAGAATCGCAGGGCGCTCGCAAGCGAGTGATGCAATCTCATCCCCTTCACCAATACCGTATTACCAACTGACGAATCTTACATCAATAATATTATCCAAACATAAAACATCATTATTTCAAATATTCACAATGCTAATCTAAAGCATGTCACAATAATAACATCTGAATATAATACCATCACATCAAAATACATCAAAAGAGCAAAACAGAGGGGTCTTACAGGGGGGGCTGGGGGCTCACCCCCACCATGCCCCATGGGAGGCGAGTGGGGGGAGCCGTGCCTAGTGCATCCCCCACGAATCACCATGACCGTTGCTTACACAGCCGCCACCAGTGGTGGTGGTCGGTTGTGCTAAGCACAGTCGTGCCACCCACAGGGGTGGTTGGCTGTGCATAGCACAACCACTACCACCAGGGGGTCGGTTGGTAAGTCACCGCCCTACCAAAACCCCCACCACCCACTACATAAAGAAAACCGCGATCGGAGAAAAACGCGGCCAAGGAAAATGCGCGGCCAACCCTAAAGCGTGTGGCCCGAGGAAAGTGTGTGGGCCCCATTTCGTATGGCTACCTTTTTTAATATATATATAATATTTTACATATTATAATTTATAATATTAGAATATTTAGAATAATATTTTATATTATATTTTATAATATTAAAATATTATTATATATAATTAGTAAAAAATATATATATAATATCTTGTATATTATAGGTTGTAATATTAAAATATTTTTAAAAATAATATTTTATATTATAATTTATAATATTAAAATATTATTTTATATGATGTTAAAACATATGGCTATTGTTGTGGACATAAATTTATTATGTATAGGAAAATGGTGTTTTAAATTAATGGCATGATTTAAATTTATATTGAGGAAATGAAAGTATGGTAAACTTAGTTGAACCATTGTTTTGATTTTAAAATACTATTTTAAAAGAGAATAGTTTTGATTTAAAATAATACGTTTTCGAGTCAAGTCAATTATTTTTAAATGGCTATATTGAAATGAGGAAACAATATTTATTTTAATGCAACGCATTTGTTTTATATGCTGAACTGGTTTATTTTTATTATTTAAATGCAAGTAGGTAAATTTAAATAAATATTGTTGATTTCTCCCTTATTTGAAAAGGCGTATTTATAATTCAGTTTATTGATGCAATAAATTACTGATTGTAATGAAGAAATGGTTTAGAATATCCAAAGGTAGTTTCTTTCAATTGCCTTTAGTGAACATTTCCTTCGTGTTCTTGTTTGGGAAGTGGGTTAAAAGTATCTTTAATCTGTAAGTCTTCCAGAAGACCCTAGAGGTTGGGGGTTGTCATTTGTGATGTCAACCCGTTGTGAATTCCCTTGGGTAGTGCATGGTGTTTGGTCAGTGTTTAACCCGGTTTCCACGAACGGGGATATTTTGTACCTCCTATGGAAGGAGTGGATTATGGGATTTGTGTCTCCTTGTAAGGAGTGGTTTGTTATTTTTTTACCTCCAGTGTTTGGAGAGGGTTTTGACTTATGTCGCCTCCTGAGAAAGGAGTGGTCATGTTATCTTGTTTGTTGCACTTTGGTACCCTTGGTTTTTAGATGGTATGTGTGTTGTCAAGTAGAAGAGTGGCTTTTGTAGGGGCCAGAGCCCAAAGAGGTAAACTAGATAACCTTCGGGGGTGGTTTAACAAGTGATAACTAAAACAATACTTAGAAGATTAGGTGGTACTTCTCACTAATCAAGATAATTATGCCTCACTCATAGACACAAGGGCTCGTTTAGACTTGGGATGAGCGGGAAGGCCTGAAATGGCAAGGTCATATATCTTATCTGTACGAAAGGTATTTGATTGCGCATGAGTGAGTATGGGGGCCGGGATTCGGTTGAGGCCACCAGGATAACCTTTAGTGGGGGCCGGAGCCTATGAAGATTCCTAGAGGAAAACCCATGACAAGCTATGTGATAACACTCTGTCTAGGACAATAGTTGGTATTCGATTATTATGGGTATGGTTTCCTTAACATACCTAATGTGACTGTAGTTGGTATTCGATTATTATGGGTATAGTTTCCTTAACATACCTGATGTGACCATAGTAGGTATTTGATTATCATGTGTATGGTTTTCTTAACATACTTGATCTGATTTATTTTTGGAATCAATGTAACCAAGTTGAGTTGTACTTATGTTGTACTTGTGATTTACTTGAGTTGTACTTGTATTGTACATGTGATTGGTTGTGTCAGTTTGGTTCAGTTATGATTCATCCTATGTCTAGAGGTGTTGGTCTTGGCTAGGATTTTTTTTTACTATCTCTTAGCATTGGGGGTGGGCCTTTGGGTTCCACTTGGTTGGGTGGCATGCACCTTAATCCATTGGGCCTTCTTCTTGTTCGTGTGGATGAGGATTCTGGTTGGAGAGCTCGTGGGTACAAGTTTCATTTTAGTTCTTGCTTTATTTCATCTCAGTTGTTCTTGAGATTTATTACCCGTCATTTGTTATTGAGGTGGAAAGATGTAATTTGTAATTATGTTTATTGGACTTGCCTCATTCGGGGAATGAGTGATGTAATCTCCTTATTAAGATATTGATATTGAAATCTTATGGTTTCCCTTATTGTGATGTCGTAGTTTATCTTGTATAGAATGTATGCATTCTTAATTTCTTAAGTGGTTTAATGTTGTGGATTCATTTATGTTGTTGTGGGTTAATAAGTAATCTCAGTCTCGTAATCTCAGAGGATGTTTGCAATGGGTAGTGCACTTGCATGTTCATTGTATTTAAAAAAATAAAAAAATAAAAAATTAGTATGTTTAAGTAGTTAATTGCAACTTCCTCTAGGGTTGCGTGGCGGGGGGTTACACACTTCAGGGTAAGATGTAAATTTTTTGTTAATCTCAAAGGGAATATCTTCGTTAATTCTTGATTTTATACTACACACTGAGTTTTCAATTTGGATCTTAAGAATAATTATCATGAAACCGAAAGATTTGAAATAATATTTCATGAACATCAATAATTTCATTTGCTATCGCTTAAGTAGATTTAGCTTTAAGCATTCAACAATTTCATGTAAATTGAAAGAGTTTCAATAAATTTTCATCCATTCATCTATTTTTTGGAATATTTTCAAAGAATTTAAACATCTATTCTAAATAAAGCATAAAAATACTGAAATTAAAAGGTTCTCTTGGTTATTCTCCACACATTCCCCAAAGAATTAATTAAATCAAAGAAAAATTCTTTATACTTCACCAGATTGCTTCATAGCTACATACAAAATAGTGCGAGCTTTTAAAGAGAGGGTTCATTTTGGACACCGAGTAGTTTCTGCATACACCCTTAAACGAAGTAGTATATAGGCTTATTCAGCGGAACTAACAAAACCAACTACAAAAGATTCATTAGATAGGTAGCTATCAAATTGGTTCTAATATTAATCAATGTCTACGTGCATACAAATTTTTAGTCTAGAATGATTCAGAAAACAAGAAAAAAGAACAAAACTTAAAGAAGTTTTGGCTCTTTTGACATCCACAAATTTTGAACTTAAAATAAAAAAGATATTCACTGGCCTTTTATAGAATACAAGGCACAGATAGGATAAGACAAATACATGAGATAGAATTCAAGGGATGAATCACATCAAGACAAATGGAAGAAAGTGATTGACCAGGAAATTACAATTGAAGTCTTTGAAGATTGACTTCATCATTGAAGATCTTCGGTTTTCAATCTTTATTATCATGAGGATAATAAATTGAATCAGGATAGTGTGTTGGAACTTCCCATACATTCAGAATGATATCATTATTGCTCTGTACCAACACTCAGTCTTGCTTTGGATATACTACTCTCTGGAATGGGCTTCCCTAGAGATGGACATTTGCTTCCACCACATGTAAAATATTGAGATCTCCAGCATTCTGGTGGACTCAAATCCCCTTGCATTGTAACTTCCGAGAGCAAGAAATCTGATCTAGAAATGATTTTATCCACGATTCACGTTTTCCTGACCGTCCATACCCGAACTTTGTATAACAATCTATATTTTCTGCAATCACAAATTCCACATTTTTCTTTCTAAACGAAAGTGGTGAGACACTATAATATTTTATTATAAACAAATTCCGCATATTAAATCCCTTAAAAAAAAACATTTATAAACATCTCAGGTAAATAAAACCATTATATTTAAATATTCTAATATTAATTTCCATAAATAACACTCTTTCCAAAGCACATCATAAATTCTTGTATGATTATCCTCTACATATATATCGGATCACCAAACTGTCGAACTCACTAGATAACCACAAAATTTAAAAACCTCATTCTACCGAAACCCAGTACTCGGTATTCAACTTTACCCATAAACTTTCCTCGGACTTTGGTTTTACCGGACCTCCATCTATCCCGGGCTTCTATCATTAG
Source organism: Sequoiadendron giganteum (assembly GCA_007115665.2). Lineage (NCBI taxonomy): Eukaryota > Viridiplantae > Streptophyta > Pinopsida > Cupressales > Cupressaceae > Sequoiadendron > Sequoiadendron giganteum. The sequence goes on from CM021107.1 coordinate 493,963,107, forward strand.
ACCGAAACACATGACTTACTTTCTTTATAACCTTTTCGCCTACCAAACATCTCTGATTTCCGGTATATAACACCCGAAACACTTTACTACAAAGCATTCTTTTAAATTAAAGATTTCTTTTACCTTTTTTTTTTTTCAGTGATCTTCCAAATAGCTAGCTCATACCATAAGAGTAAAAAAAATACATTGAGTTCCCAAGCCTTATAGTCTTGGGGTTTTTTGTGAGAGCACACAACACTAGTATTATTTAGGAACTCATCTTGGACATCCCCACATGTTTCTATTATTTAGGAATGATCACAAATGTCAATTTACATGTTCATTTCATTCAAATTTAATCTCTTTCTAATCCTAGTGTTGGAAAACACTTTACAAATACTTAGGAGATACATGAAATATGTTTAGGATTGCAATTAAATGGCATCCTATTCCCAACACCAATCACACCTCAGGGAGTGCATAATGTTTAACATCACAAGGGATGAAAAATCATCTCAAGGGTGTACAAATTTTAATAGCATAGGGGATGAAAAAATAACCTCAGGGGGTGTTCATAGTTTAACATCATAGGGGACTAATAAAAATCACCTCAAAGGGTGTACACAATTTAACATTATAGGGGATGAACAAAAAAAACCTCAAGGGGTATATAAAGTTTAACATTATTGGGGATGAATATCAAAAGGCCTTGCCTCAAGGGGAATTATAAACAACACCTCCATAAAGGCTGCATGTCAATAAATAGATACATATATGTCAGTAAATATAAAACAAGTAGGTGGGGGCGTTCCATAGACCGGGCCACCCCATGGCCTACAATCTCTACCGCATGACCTGGTAGGCCAGTATGGGCTTGTCAGCCAAATTGAATTTGACAGTTGCTAGTAGGGCTAGGCCCATCATCTTTTAAACTACCATTAAACTTTGTAAAATTCCCATAGAAAAAAACTTTAAAAACGGCCTTTAAAAAATAAAAATAAAACATTTTAATAATGTTTGTTAAATTTCCCATTTCAAAAATATAAATCGGGTTTAGAAGGATATCAAGTTTGTATAAAGGTAGGATAAATTCTTTATGAATGAAAAATTTAAATATATTTTTAAATCCACCACCAGAGGGTGTCGTTGGCCAACCATTTCCCCCGATGGGCTACCGGTGGGCCACCATAGAGCCACCAACTAGCCAAATTAGACATTTTATAGCAGTTTTTTTCAAATGCACCTAGCTTTTTCCCACAATGTCAGATTTTCAACTTCTTGTTCTCATTGAAAAGATGGTTTCAATCACTACACAATGGTACATGCTTGGTTCCATTATTTTTCTATTTTAATCAATTTTTAGGGCATGAAAGTCAGATGTTCTTGGTTACACAAGTTTGAGCATAAATTTTGCATAAGGAATTATATTTTCGATTTTGATAAGGTATTTGAGAGAATTTGCAGTGTAGGACATAACATGGTTTAGTTATACTATTAGTTTGTCATGTTAGATGAGTATTTTACTTTTTTTATCACTTGTAGCAACTTGAGATTTGGGGTGTGATTGTGTGAGTATCCAAACAAGTCAAGAGGCAAAACTTTGAATGTGACTACATGTTTTTTATATAATATCTATGATTCTACAAGTGATTATTAGTTTTGTGCTTCCTGGTATAGGTTTATAGGTGCATACACCAAAAAATGGTCTGGCGAATATAATTAATTAGATATGATTTATTTTATTAATTAATAGAATTTATTTATATAGTTCATCTTATATTATTCAATTTTTATTCTATTATTTTTCATCTTAATTAAATAAACAAATTTCACTTTATTTTATTTAATTATCATAATTAAATTCATCTACTATTAAATAAATAGAAATATTTATTTAAATAATTCACATTCTAATTCTTCTATTCTTGAATTTTAATTAAATATACAACTTCAATACTTTGTGTTATTTAATTATCACATCATTCAATCTTAATTAATTAAATAAGGTTAAATACTTTGTTGTTTAATTATCGCATCCCTTCTATATTTATTTAAATAAACAAATTCTATAGTTTGTTTTATTAAATTATTTATCCCCTTTTAACTAATTTGAATAAACCAAAATATTCAAATAAAGTCATAAAGGAAAATTTCTTCTATTCACTCACCTAAAAATTACATATAGAATTTCCAATTTAATTCAACTGGCATTTCACGAGAAAACTTTGGAGACAAATTGGAATCAATCTGTCAATCTTCTTCCTCCGAGTCTTCCTATCATCTGGCATGATGTTTTCATGGGGAGAAACCATTCACATGATCAGCTCAAGCTTCTCAATCTCTTACCATTCAATTCTCCAGATTGAATCCAAGCCTTTGTTGTGCTGCCTCTTCACAAAATTGCTATTGTAAATCTATATATAGAGCCTTTCTCCACAAGAAATACATCTCTCATCTTTGTGCAAACTTACTCAACAAGAAAAAAAATCAAGCATCTTAGCATTCAAGCACTTCAATATAAAATAATTTAGCAATAACAATCATAACATCTATAGAATCAATATCATGGTTGCATTGTAGATTACTATAGCTTCCATCCATTAGTTTTCATGTAAGCATAGTTTATAATAGCATCAATATCATTTAGAAATCACCATATAGAAGTAGATCATTGCAGTTAGAATCATTCCATTCTCTAGATTGGCATTTTAATAGTCACAGTGCTTACCAAATCTGAGAGCCCTCTATGATTTAATAAATCTTTGGAGATAGGAAACAATGAGATGCTTTCAAGTTTCTTGTGCTTTAAATTAGTTGATTGCTGTTAAATCTTGATATAATGTTTCATTAAGAAGTGTTTTTAGTTGTTTTAATTATTTACTTATTTCACACTTACATTTTGGCGCCCACCATAGAGCTTCTAACCCCATATTTTAACATTTTTTCTAAAAAGTATTTGTATAGGATACATGCGTGTTTTCTCGTAACGCGATCAAGGGATTTTTCAGCACTTCCACCGAAACTTTTAGCGCTTCTACAATCTGTTTTAGTGCTTAGAACAAAAGTTCTAGTGCTTCTGTAGTCTATTTTAGTGCTTCACCCAAAGCTCTTAGGAAGTTTGACTGTTCCAGGTCCAATTCTATTTTAACTCTTCTACTGAATTGTACAACTCTTATACCAAATTTTGTAGTGCTTCCAAATGCTACAACACTTCTTATGAATTAAATAGCGCTTGTGCAATCTGTTTTAGCGCTTTTGTAATTTCTTGTCTAGATCTGATGCAACCATGGCCAAAAATTTATTTTGATGTAGTTGGACTAAAAAGAACCAATCGTAGGGTAGTCATTTGGTTTAAAATATATCAATCCTAGGGTAGTCATCATACATTTTCTATATGAGTTAAAATTAACATCATGACTTTTGTGAAGCAATATCTTCACCTAGAATAGAAAATTGTCTTTTGGGCTTTAAAAATAAAATAAAAAAATTGAACATTGAATACTGTGCTTGTGTGGTGATAGGCTCATGCTCTCCCCTTAATTGGGTGATCAAAATTCCAGACTCATCCTTTATTTTCAAGCAATTTATGCTTTTTTAAATCTTTTAGAAGGCCTGCCGTAGTGGGAAAAAGTACTCACCCTACGGGAACAACCTAAGTGGGAATGCCTAAAGCCAAGGATTCCAACCCACTATAATCAAAAGTGAGTTGTTGATGAAATTCCAACTCGATGGTAGTGTGCAAGATAACCATCCCTAAAGCCTTTGTTCTAAAGGTTGGGAGGTCTCTTGAGGGAGTTTATCCTTAGTCGCACCGCATGTAAACCCTATCTATGAACCATAGTGTAGAATCCAGCTAAGTTAGTAACCAGACATTGTAATACTCGTAGTGCAAGAGGAGGGAAGAATATGCCCCTAAGACACTCACCATATAATTCCGAAGGGCCGTTTGCTCAAGGGATCGAGAAATCTAACTTTGAGTACGCACCTAGAAAAGACAAAAACATGGATGCCCTCTAGGGGGTGACATGACTATGTGAGTTGACACAATTTTAAGATGTGGGTTGTTGAGTATAACGATGACCTCTTTGACCTTAAGAGTGAGTCTGTCTAAAGTGTATTTTTGTTAAACAAACTAGTGAAAATAGGACCATTCGTGATTCTTGAACAATTGTACTACAATTGCTTGTTGTGTTTTCAAATCATTAATTCAAATAAAGATCATCCAAAAGAACACAAAAGAGTCAAACAAAATCAAACGGTGAAATTTATGATTAGGGATTGGAAATCCACAACGTTTTTCAAGAAATCCCTCACAAAAAGAGTCAAGAAACAAAAGAAACAACTTAGTTACAAGAAACTTTTCAAAAGAAGATGATTTTTATATCAAAGTAGGAAAGTCTTGCTTCAACATAGAAATTTCATGCATAGGTTTCATGATTTTTTTAAGGGATATACTGATGATTATACTTTAGAGCCTTTGTGTTCACAAGCTTATTTCCAAAGAAAATCTCTTTCACAGAAACATAATCATAGTCGACCTATGTGTCAATATTCCATCCCAAAACCAATAATAGAATATTCCAACAGGCCTGATCAATTCTTATAATAGAGAAAACTTAGAAACATTAGGCTTGTCATCCAAAATCAGAAAATTACCAACGGAGATATCTTGTTAAAATACTAAAAATTTCAAAAATTAGTCTCTTCACCAAAATTACACAGTGTCAGAATTTACCAGGCTTTTAGTGTGTCTACAGTCTATTTTAGTGCTTATACCCTGTTTTACAATGCTTTTATCATAACTTTTAGTGCTTTTATAGTCTGTTTTAGCACTTTTTCCCTCTGTATTAGCGCTTCCAAAGAACAAAAAAATAGAGAGCTTCCAGACACATCTGCCAGATTTGTTGGCATTAGAAACTCGAGTTTTTATGAGAATGTATATAACTTTTTTTTATAGCCCAAACAGTGTCTTAAACCTGAAACAAATAGGTTCTTGCAAGTCAAAATTATTTTCAACTAAAACCTAGATCTTGCAAAATTTAAAGTGTCCACAAATCAAACAAAAAATCTTGGTTATTAGTTTAAGTTTCTTCATCAGGATATTATCATCCCACAATCAAGAAACAAAACCTAATAATCATATTTTTAACCTAGTCTCATCCATATAATTTATCATTCTATTCAACTTAGGTTATACCTAGACACTCATCCAAACGAAAAGATCAAAGTTTAGTGAGAATAAAAAATAGTTGTATGCCAATCTTGACAAGATCACAAAGACAAAAACTTATAGAGAAATAAATTAAAACATCAAACACCATGGCTAAAGAAAACCCTTGGAATAGATTATACCAAAATGACAAGAATGAAATAACCCAAGAGGACATTCAAACAACTCAACAAGATCCAAACTTCCATAAATTTATGGAAAATATTTTAGAACAAGATATGGAAAAATACCTCTTGATGCTATTTGAATTAGGTGCAAAACTTCCAAAAGATTTTGATGTCAATCGATTAAAAGAAACACCTAGAGAAAATGAAACTGAAACACAACACACACAAAACACAAATCAAGTTGCTTCCCTAACACATCAAATGTGAAACTTTCAACAACTTCAAGATATGCAAAAGGGAACCATGAAAAGATACTCATTACAGGACATTTGTCCTTATCCTTTTGATCCGAGTGTGGACATGATACCATTTCCTAGACATTGTGAATTCCTGAAATATGACAAGTATAACGGTAAAACAGATCCAATTGACCATGTGAGGGAATTCAGAACCATGAGTTTAGAATTTGCACAAGAAGAAACTTATCTAATGAGGTTATTTCTAAGGAGCTTAGGAGGTCAATGTATGGAATGGTTCTCTAAACTACAACTGGGGATTCAAAATTTTGAAGAACTAGTCAACAGGTTTATCTCACAATTTTTCTTTAATATTCAACATGAGATAAGAATAAAGGACCTTTACAACATGAAACAAAAGAAAGGTGAGATGTTCCTCTCATTTCTATAATGATGGTGAAGGTTGTTTGCTAGGTATCCTCATTCTATACCTGAAGAAGAGAAAATGGAACTATTCATTGACAACCTAACAAATGAAATGAGCTATAGGCTTGAACTACAATGTCCACCCATATTTGAAAAAGAGATTGAAAATGGCCTTAAGATCGATGAAGCTTTGGTCAAAATAGGGGTGATAAAACATTACAATGAAGGATCAGGCAATACAAATTCCTCAAATCACTATGGCAACAATGACAAGCCTAATTTTTGGCAAAAGAATAGAAATACTAGAAACAATGATATTGCAAATGAAATAGAAAATGCGAAACCGGTATTTAATTTAACAACCACTATTGTGAAGACAAATAAAAATAGTGATTAAAGCATTAAACAAAGGGTCAATCAAAATGACAATCTGAATAATGGAGAATCTGAACCATAATCATATCAAAGATCATCAAACCAATGAAGATTCACACCATTGGGACAAACACTAGAATCAGTAATGAGAGAACTTATTGCAAATAGACTTATCACCTCACGCGAAGCAAGATTTTGGGATCCAAAAGTAAAACCACTTTGGTGGAATGAAACAAACTATTGTAACTTTCATAATAACAAGGTACACAAGACAAATGACTATATGGAGTTAAAACATCTAGTCCAAGATTTTATTGATAATAAAAAGGAATTCATAGAAGGACATCAAACTAACAATGATCATACTACATTTAAAGATCCTTTACCAAATTATGAAAAGGGAGAATCTTCTTCTACAAACGGTAAAGGTAAAAGTGTCAAAAATGTTTATGATGGTACAATCTTTTGTATCTCTACAGTTGAGAGTGATGCTGTCACTAGTAATCAAATGGGTAACGATGGAAATAATGACATTATACCATTAGATCCGATCCCAAACATAGATATATCCAACAATCAAATAAATGTCTTAAAAATAAGGGAAAGACAAGACTTCCAACCGGTTAACGTAACGATAAGGGGGAAATCCAAGGTAATATTGAAAGGAGTTACATCTAAAACCACCACTCCCCCTCCAATTCAATACAAATTTTTTGACCAACTATAGAAAATACCAGCTCAGATATCGATATTAAAACTCCTTAAAATCTTGCCATCTCATAAGGAGGTTTTGGAACAAGCTCTTGTGGCCACCATGATACCCAATAACCTGGATGTATGCCAATAGCTATGGTGGGACATTTAACCATGCCTCATTGTTTATCATTCTCCAAACAAGATGATGTATCACTTAATCATCCACATAATACTGCACTTCATATTGAAGTCTTAATCCACAAACACCATGTCAAACGTGTCCTAATAGATGGCGGAGCTGGTTTAAACATTTGCACTTTAAAATTGATCTGTGCACTAGGTTATTCTGATAATGTTATTGATGCTCGAAGGAAAATGGCAATAAAATCCTATGACAAAGAAGAGAGATCATCCAAGGTATTGATCGTATTGTATTCAAGTAGGACCAATGGTGAAGAATATAGCCTACCAAGTGCTAGAAAAAGAGTTAACCTATAATATACTCTTGGGACATCCATGGATTCATGAAATGCAAGCGGTGCCTTCAACTTATCATCAGTGTTTAAAATTTCTAGTCAATGGCGAAGAAGTGACTATATCAGTAGACTACAACAGTCCCCAACATTGTAACATGCTAAAAATAGCTCAAGACACCTTTGTGCTCCATAATAGAGAAGCAAGCACTTCTAGTTCATCTAATAGTGAAAAGCAACTAAATGTTGTATCCAAATGGGTTGAGAAAAAGGACCATTCAAAGGAGACAAGTTTTTCTGATTCCACTTTATCAGACGATAAGGGTCAGTTGAATTCTCTATCACAACAATTTCAAGAAAAAAGATCTAGTTAACTGACAAAGGGATGGGGGAATATTCCATTGGGGAATCTCTGTCTTTCATAGTTGCTGCCATCTCCAAGGTCATATGGACAGCCATCAAAAATAGCACACCAATCATTACATTCTATCATAGTTCTAGATGAAAGATTTGTAAAAGCAGGTACTCTAGAAGACAAATCAGAAGACAAGGCCATCCTCAATTGGCTATATAAAGACGAAGAAGCATCAACATCAGAAAATGTTAGCATAAAGATAGATTAGTATGGCAAAGGAAAAGTTATCTTAGATAAAATGGGGTATGAAGGACAAGGACCGATTGGAAAAAGAAAGGAAGGCATCATAGAACCCATTCAACCTCTCACACTTCAACCAAAAGACAAAACAAGTCTGGGTTATTCAGAGGAAGGAAAACAAGAAATTACTAAAAAGGCGATAGAAAGAATCCTTCAAATGAGAGATAGTTCTGAAATAGATTCCAATGAGTATGAATGGGATATTTACTCTAATGTATCATACACATATATACAAATTGACATCGTAAAAGACTATGCACCCATATGCGAGGAGGGACAAAGCTTGGGGACTAGACCAATTGTATTTGAATCACAAAATATCGATGACTCAAGTGAGGATGGACAAACATTGAATCAGCTAGATGACTTGGAGGAAAGTAATATCATAGACCTCGATGTCCCTATTGACAAACCTGACACCCTAGCTATTGGACCCCTCATTGCCATTGACCTTAGTCAATCTGATGACTTTTTACCCTTAGTACATCTTGAACTTATTGACTAGGAACCAAGTGAACCTATCAATAAAGCCATCTTTGTGAATGATGTCACTATTGTTAACTATCTTTGTTGTGATGACCTTGAAATGATTTCTAATCATAAATCTCATAACAACACATTTAGTTAGGAGGGTGTCAAATCTTCCAATTGCAAAATTGAAAGTAGGAATGATGGATATAATGGTGAAAACCATTCAATGGCAGCATTAGATCTCAAAAAAGTGAAAATAAAGAATGCATTTGATGGTGAAAACCTCTCAGAGGCACCAAAAGATGGGGGATTTGACACCCTTCTAGAGAATTATCATGAAAGATCATTACTACTGGTGGAGCCTACACAGTCTATAAATATTGGCACAATAGAAAAGGTAAAAATATTACATCTGGCAACATCTATGACTAAACAAGAAAAGCCAGAATTTGTCAAGTTCTTTGAGGATAAAAGCATTAACTTTTATTGGTCATATTCTGATATGACAGGTTTAGATCTAGAAATCCTAATGCATCATTTATCTCTACCATCTGGGATAAAACCCGTGAAACAAAAACTAAGGAAGATGCATCCACATATTGCCTTGATGGTAAAAGTTGAGCTGAAAAAGTTGTTAGATGCAAGATTCATTAGATCTATTGATTATGTAGAGTGGATATCTAATATTGTACCTATATCTAAACCATACAATAATATCCGAATATGTACCGATTTCAGGGATCTTAACAAGGCATGTCAAAAAGATTATATTCCATTACCAAATATTGACATCATTATGGACTTAACAATAGGACATGCCATGTTATCAATAATGGATGGTTTCTCGGGTTACAACCAAATCAAGATAGCCCCAGATGATCAGGAGAAAACAACATTCACTTGTCCATGGGGAACCTTTTGCTGGAATGTCATGCCCTTTGGGTTTAAAAATGGAGGGGCCACATATCAATGAGCAATGACCACCATCTTCCATGACATGATACATACCTTTATGGAGAATTACGTGGATGATATATTAGCAAAGTCATATACCAAAGAAGGGCATCTAGAAATCCTGGAAAAAATATTTACAAGGATGGATAAATTCAAATTCAAATTAAATCCTAAGAAATGTATCTTTGGTGTTACATCAACAAAAATCCTAGGATACATAGTGTTAGAGAAGGGTATTGAAGTAGATCCCATGAAGGTCAAGTCTATAATGGAAATTCCGCCACCAAAGAATATCAGTCAACTAAGGTCTCTACAAGGTAGGCTATAATCAATCAAATGATTTATCTCCCAATTAGCAAAAAAAAGTCATCCATTCAATCACTTGCTACATAAGAATGTCTTGTTCAAATGGGATCAAGGGTGTGAAACAACTTTCAATCAAATAAAATAATATAAGATTTCACCACCTATACTCATGCCACCTATAGAAGAGAGACCATTGATACTATACATTGCAACAACCGACATTTCTTTAGGAGCACTATTAGCACAAGAATATCCCAGGGACAAGAACAAGCTATTTATTATATTAGTAGGACTTTGAACGAATATGAGATAAATTACACTTTCATCGAGAAAGCTTGTCTAGCGGTGGTATTTTCTACCCAACAGTTACGACATTATATGTTGACTCATAGAGTCAGGTTAATAGCAAAGATTGATCCATTGAAATATCTACTCAGCAAGGTTGCTTTAATAGGGAGACTTACCAAGTGGGTCATGATGTTAAGTGAATTTGATATCCAGTATGTGGATAAGAGAGCCATCAAAGGTCAAGTGATTTCCAATCAGTTAGTTGAAGCTCCATTAACTGATATTCATCTTATGACAATTGAGTTTCCAGATGCAAACATTCTTATTGTGACAACACAACAATGGAGGTATTTTGATGGGTCATGCACACAATGGGGAGCTAGTGCAGGAATATTGTTTGTTACACCTCAAGGGCACACCATCCCAAGATCCTATCGACTCATGTTTCCATGTACAAATAATGTAGCTGAGTATGAAGCACTAATCATCAACATCAAGGTATAAATTGAATGAAAAATCACAGAGCTACAAGTATATGGAGATTCACAACTAGTCATTTATCAAGTAAATGATGAATATTAGATGAAAGATGAAAATTTGAGGCCATCTAAGAAGTTGATTTTATGATCTCAAAAATTATTTTGTGGATATCAAGTTTGAACAAATTCCAAGGGCGAAAAAAAAAGTTGCAGATGCTATGGCGACAATTGCTTCTCTTTTGCAGTTACTAGAAAAATGTGGTCATTATGAGTTTATGGTAGAACAAGTATCTAATCCTACCTATGATAATCCTAAATCACAAACCATATTCCATTTAGATAACATCGAATCCTCAATCTATGGAAAGACCTATGCATACCTAAAAGAAAATATCCTTCCTCCCGATCTTTCCAGAAACTAGAAACGCAACTTCATTTGTCAAACCACATGAAATACTTTAATAGCCGACATACTTTATCGTTGAGGTCTAGATGGTACTCTTCTATGATGTTTAGAACATAATGAATCTGAGACAGCCTTACGCAAGGTTCATGAAGGTATTTGTGGAACTCATTCAAGTAGACTAACCTTAGCGAAGAAACTCCTCCATTTGGGGTATTACTAGCCAAACATGGAGAAGGAGTCTTATGAATTTGTTAAGAAGTGATAGAAATGTTAGATCCATGGTAACTTAATCCGTGCACTAGCACAGGAATTACAACCATTTACTTCAACATGGCCCTTTTGTTAGTGGGGACTAGACTTGGTAGGAAAGATTAATCTTTCTTCATCCAATGGACACAAGTTCATAATCACAACAACATAATACTTTACAAAATGGATAGAGGCAGTTCCTTTGACAAAAATCACTAGGAAGCAAATTTTCTCATTCATATTGAATTACCTCATCTGTCGGTATGGCATACCCCAGTCCATTGTCATAGAAAATGGTAGACCATTCAAAAATTAGGATGTCCAAGAAATATGTGAAAGGTTTCACATACAACATCATTTTTCAACATTGTACTATCCTCACAAAAATGGCCAAGAAGAGGCCTCCAACAAATCAATTCTAATTTTTTTAAAGAAAACGGTCAATGATGTTGGATGTGATTGGCACAGTCAACTAAACCTGGCTTTGTGGGCATATTGAACGAGCATCATAACACCTACAGGAGCTGCACCATATGGCTTGGTATATGGATCAAAATCCATCTTACCCATTGAGGTGGAAATTCCATCACTCTGTGTGTCACTCAAGGGAATGATTTCAGATGAGGATTATAGAGTGTCTAGACTGCAAGAACTAGAATTGTTGGATAAAAAATGTCAACAACTTGTCAATCATTTAAAGTGTGAACCCCCATCCTATTCCTGCACAAACACAACAAACAAACACATAGTTAGGTTCATATGCAATATAAAACATTCCCCATGAAATCCATTTACTATGCTCAAAACAGGAAAAACAAGAAAAAAACATAAGAAACTAAAACAATCCTAATTAAGCAAGCAAACTCTTGATCCCATGGGGGAATTGGTGCCAATTGGTGTGTTGAAATTTGTCCTTTCCCAACTCCTTTGTTACAATGTTGATGATTTGATGAGTGATCCACCTTGATGAAGATCCAATCAAGCTCCATGATTAAAAATCTGCATAACCTAGCTAAGAATTTGATGAAATGGATGAAACTAGATATGCTTGAGGATGAAGTTGAGTATAGTAAGTTTACTAAAATTGTGGATGATAGAATGAGAGGAAGGGTCTCTCATTTATAGATTTCCAAAATGGAAGAATGAGTGAAATTGAGCAATGTGGGATCATTCAACATCCAATGGTCAAGTGCCACTTGTCAAGATGTGAATGGTTGATGGTTTTACACATTTTTGTCAACGTGCATGATAAATGCCATGAGATTCAAATTTGAAATTTGAATGTGACATGTTGGAGAGAGAAGGAAATGGAGTTAATGTCACTTGGCTCAATGCCAAGGACATGTAAGAGGCATTAAATGCCTTGTCGGAAGGACCAAGCCCACTTGAATTTGAATTCAAATTTGAGGGAATATTCCCCTTTATTTCATGTTGAGAGAAAATAGGTAATTTAATAAATCAAAGTAATTGATTTATTGTGCAAGTTGCATTCTCTAAAGGATGTGACATAGATTAAGATTAAATTAATCAAAGCTTAATTAATTTAATGAGGAATTAGGAGATGTGACAACTTTGACTTGAATTTATGAGTTAATTTAAATCAATAATTGTGAAGAAAGATTTAATTAAATAAATGATTTGATTTATTTAACTAAAAGGGACAATGTTAGATTAAATCAAATAAAGTTATATTTATTCAATTTAATAAGAGGAATTTAAGGATTAATTTAAATAAAATTAATTATTTAAATGAACAAGGATAGAGGGTTAATTAAATTGATTAATTTAATAAATAAAGGAGAAAGACCTAATTAGATAAATAATGATTTATCTAATTAAGAGATGAAAGGTGTTGATAAGATGAGAGTATGATTCAGGACAAAACGATGTTAGTAGGATCAGGATCAGATGCATGTATATTTTATATGTCTACATAATGGCATATGATCGGCTTCCTATAATGATCTCAATTACTTAGCTCTTACTGCCATGATTCAGAGATTGGACATCTCACCTGAATAGCCATCTTAATCACCACAAAGGTACATTTAAATTGTCAACCCAAGGACATGAACTTGAAATGGGTTAGCATAGTATGTGCACTAGGAATTCTAGAGTGGTCATCTTCATTCTATATCTAAGGGAGGCTTAAAACTAAAAGTAAATTGTAGGAAAGGAAACAAAGTAAGTGTTGAACATTACTCAAGAAAATCTAAATTGATTATGCATAACAGGAAGGAAAGACTAAGCATTCAACATAAAACTACTCTGCCAACCTTGGCTGTAGGAACAGTCACAAAACAGAGTTCTAGTGGTTGCAGGAACAATCAATGCCAAGATTTTAACTAAGTACTCAAACAGAGACTAACACTAATCTATCTAAACTAAAACATGAATTACTCACCAAGTGGGCCCCCTTGGATGAGTATCCTCTAAACTACTATAAATCTTGGATACTCAACTCAGAATCTCATGTTATTTATCAGAAAATGCAATTACAAATATATGGCCGGTAATCAGCTTGTACAAGAATATGGCGATCAACTCAAAATTTGCTCTCCTTCCAGAAAGGAGGATCGAGCCTTATTTATCAACTAAACAGGGCTATGAACTCCCACTAACTAGGAGGATGCCATTTAGGGAAAGCGAGAGAGAGAGGAAGCGACGGTTACACATGCAAGGGAATTCATTGGACATGCAAGCCCAAACATGGACTCAACCATTGCAGTAACACCTGTGATGCTCAATTTCATTGAAGATTGGTGTAGAGAGGTTACATGCGGCTAACACATAATATTTTGTTGGCATCTTAAGTTTGACCTTCGCATGTCTCCTCAACCTAATCGGTTGGTAGCTACATTTCTCAACTTAGAATATCAATCATGTTTGTAGAATAATGTCAGTACACATAATAATCGCATAATCATCAATCACATGCAAGATAAATATAGATGGGTATATATATTAGTAAAACTGACAAAAGTGAAATTAGTCCAAATGTCATATGTCTAAGAGAACTATATGAAAATGTCAGCATATAATATCAAAGTCTTATGGTAATCCAAGAAATAGAAAGAGATTTTATCCCTCTAGCTAGGTTAAATTCTAAGCTCATCACTCCCCACAACCTAAAATTTTGCTGGTCCTCCAGCAAGAGAAGAGTTATGCTTCTGCTTTGTTAAGGCCCTAAAGTCTATGATTGATAGTTGTCCAATGTCGGTGTTTGTAGTAGGTGAATCGGGATTCCAATAAAACTTGCCTAGCTTATCAAGCCTTCTCCATCTTTGTTGCTCTTCTACAATGTCATATATGTAGAATGTAAAGTTAGGCACATGCCATAAGAGGATGGGTGGCTGGAAAGTTAGGGGAAGCCATTCACGCCCTTTGGTTCTTCCAAGCTGGATATATTTGTTAGTGCAACAACATAATTGTGAACAGAGTGTGGCTCGACCTACTTTAGCTCATCGGTCAACAAGTTCTAATGCTGGGATAGATATCCCCTCATAGCATCCTCTTTTACAAAAAAATTCACTTCATACTCAGTGTACACAACCTCAATCCAAGGCATAATTTGGTCACCATAGCTTGGCCTGAAGAGCAACCTATTCCAATCTATATAAATTTCTTTGGGGCTCTTAGATTCAGCCCTGATGGCTAGGGGAATACCAAATTCTTTCTTCTTGTGAGCATTGTATTGCTCACCCCAACTAATCTCATTCTACACCCAGGACATAAATGCTCTCAGTTGTATGTCTCCAACATAATGCAGTGGGTTCCAATCTTTATCTTCTGGGACGTCAAAATTGTGTAAATAGAATGCACACTTGCCATGTGGAAAATTTTATGTATCTTGCTTACCCCTCCCCCCAACCTAAATTTGGACATGTGTCCACACATGCAAAATGACAAGATTGATTTGATGGGGGATTTAAAGATAATTATGTGAACGTCCATCTTATCGTAAAGTGATTAAATAAAATGCTCTAATGGATAATTAAGAATGCAATTAATGTGCACGTACCTGAGTGTATGAAAATATGATGGTGGAGAAATCATTTCATCAATCAAGGAGAAAATACCAATTGTGTTGTTGAGAAATAATTGAGAGATTAATGGTGGTGGAATGGGGTGAGGTGAAATGAAATGATGGAAGAGAGAGAAAGGTGGTACGGATGGGCGGATGGGCGGATGGGTGAACAAATGGATATCTACAAAAGTAGAAATATTTATTATGAAAATTACTTACCTCATTTAACCGAAAGGAGGGACACTAGGTCCGCTGCCTTCAACTATGCAGGAACTCTATTTCTGTAGGAACCGTGTTTGGGCTTTGTGTGTTGGAAAAACTGTTGCAGGAACTCTTCTTTTGCGTTGGCCTGTGATATAATCTGAGATGGTGCCCATTCACTAGTAGTTTGAATTTCATAGGATCAATGGTTGTGATTTGCATAGATCCATTGGGAAAGACTTCTGCAACTTCATATGGCCCTAGCCACCTTGTCTGTAATTTTCCTAAATTATCCTTGTACCTAGAATCATAAAGCAATGTCCGGTCGCCTAGTTGGAATTTCTGTTTTTTGATAAATCGGTTGTGCCATTTGAATTGCTGATTTTGCACAAGTTCGGTATGATGTAATGTTTTTTTCCTTTTCTCATCCAATTCATTTAGCTGCATGATCCATTCCTTTAGTGCCTTAGAAATATCCATCCCCAATTCTAAGCAGTTTTGAGAGTCTTGTGCTCAAATTCTATAGGCATCATGGTTTTTTTCCCATATAGTAGTTTGAATGGGGTGAAGCCTTTAGTTGTCTTCCAGGTGGTCCTATAAGCCCAAAATGCTTCGGATAATCTATTTGCCCAGTATTTTCTATGAATATGCACTATTTTGGTGAGGATGGCCTCAATCTCCCTATTTTTCACCTCGACTTGTCCATTTGCTTGAGGGTGATAAGGGGTGGATTTCCTGTGGCAGATGTTGTATTTATTGATCAATGTTGTAATAAGGGCTGATGTAAACTGAGTGCCTTGATTAGTTACTAGTTCTCTTGGTACCCCATATCTTGTGAAAATTTCTTCATAAACAAATTGTGCAACCTTATTGTCTCTTGCATCTTTCATAGCTTTGACTTCAACCCATTTTGTTACATAATCAATGCACACTAGTATGTAGGACTTACCATTTTATGGAGGATCAATGGGTCCCATAAAATCCAAACCCCATTTGTCAAATGGTGTGACTAGCACTTGTGGACAAAGTGGCATTTCATCTAACTTTTTTGGCCTGCCCATCCTTTGACATCTATCATATTTCTGTGTGTATCTTTTGGCATCTTTGTGCAGTGTAGGCCAATAGAATCATGTGTTCAATATTTTCATTGTTGTCCTTTTTGCTACAAAGTGGCCTCCACAGGGTTCATCATGTCATGCATGCAAAATATCATAGGTTTCATCTTCCCTTACACATCTTCTCATAACATGATCTGGTCCAGTATAGAATAGGAATCCAATCATCCAAGAAAAAGGAAATGAATTTTCAATCAACACTCTTCTCTCCTTTGGGGAGAAGTGAGGAGGAACTCTCCCTGTCACAAGGTAATTGACTGTGTCAGCATACCAAGGTGTCTGCACATGTATAGAGAATAAATGCTCATCTGGAAAGGAGTCATCTATGGCTTGATTATCTTATGATGATGTTAGCCTTGAGAGGAAATCTGCAACCATGTTTTCTTTCCCTGGTTTATCCATAATAGTTATGTCAAACTCTTGCATTAGTAGCAACCATCTAGCTAATCTTCCTGACATTAGAGGTTTGTTCATGAGGTATTTAATGGTTGCATGATCAGTGTGTACAAATATTTGATAACCTATGATATAGTGCCTAAATTTATTCAAGGCATAGATTACTACTAGCATTTCTTTCTTTGTGACTGTGTAATTGAATTCTTCTCGCTACAAGTTTTTATTGACAAAATAGAAGGCATTTTCAACAGCGTCTGCTTTTTCTCCTAATATTGCTCCTATGGCATAGTCTAAGGCATCAATATGTATGTGGAAAGGGATTTCCCAATTTGGTCCTTTAAGTACAGGAGCATGAGTAAGAGTTATCTTTAAATAAAAAAATGCTTTGTCACAGCCTTCTATCCATTGAAACTCAACATATTTGGTCAGAAGACTATATAGTGGGGCGGCTATTTTACTAAAATCCTTGATGAAACATCTGTAATAGCCTGCATGTCCTAAACAACTCCTAACATCCTTTTTTTTTTACAGGTATAGGCAGATTATTTATTACCTCAATTTTTGTTGGATCAACTTGAATGTGACGGTGTGAAATGTAGTGGCCAATGACTACACCTTCTTGCATCATCATGAAGCACTTTTCACTATTTAAGGACATATTTTGATCCTCACATCTCTGGAATACTTTCTTCATGTTCTGTAGTGCTTCATCAAAGGTGGCACCATAGGTAGTAAAATCATCCATATAGATCTCCATGCAGTCAAGGGAGATGTCTGAAAATATACTGATGACGACTCTTTAGAAAGTGGCAAGGGAATTGCATAGCCCAAAGGGAAGCAAAAAATATGCATATGTCCCCTAAGGACATGTAAATGTAGTCTTCTCTTGGTCTTCTAGTGCAATTTGAATCTGATTGTATCCACTGAATCCATCAAGAAAGGAGAAGTATTGTTTTCCTACAAGAGAGTCCAGGACTTGGTCTAAAAAAGGTAGGGGAAAGTGATCCTTCTTAGTGGCAGCATTGAGCTCCCTATAGTCAACACAAAATCTCCATTTCCCTCCCTTTTTGGGCATAATTACCAATGGGGAAACCCACTGTCTATCTGAAATAGGGTCGATAAATCTTGCGTCTAGTAGCTTTTGCAGTTTTGTTTTGACAATTTCTCTCAAGACATGGTTGATTCTCTGTTGTGGTTGTCTTATAGGGGTACATTCATCTTTGATATAGATTCCGTGAGTGCAGATTTTTGGATCTAATCCTTCCATGTCATGATAATCCCAGGCAAATGATTTTTGATGTGCTTTTAGCAAATTTTCTAATATCAACTGTTGTCCTTCATTTAATTTACTATTGATATTTAGAGATCCTCCCTCAAACACTTGTACTTGTGTGACTAGCTCTCTCATAGCTGCTTCATTAATACAAGGTAGCTTAAATTCAGGTGGCAAAATTGTGTGGAACATACCTCTGGCTGCAAGAATTTTGTCTATGGGAATAGTGGTTGCAGGAAGTATGTCTACAGGAAGAGTTGTTGCAGGAAGATCATGCAGAGCGGATAGAAGTGTTTGTGCGATGTCTGTGGAATTGGGTGATGTTTCTTCTATTTGACATTGGTTCCAAATGATACTACATAACACCTCATCTTAATCTTGAAGCTACATGAAAGAAATTATTCCAAGCATCATAAGCTACACCACAAATTTGACTTCAACTTCTTCACCAATATGAGGCCATACTGATATTTTTCTTTTTGGGATGGCCGAGCTAGAGGATATAGAACAAATTTTTTAGTGTTCGTTCCATCTAAAATGGTCATATCACCTGAGAGACATCCAATATAAGCATCTGCAGTTGCTAACCATGGCTGACCAAGGATAAGTGGATATCCTCCTTATGTGGCTTTAGGTGAGAGAACCCTGAAGTTGGCTGGATACTCCCAGGAATCTAGGATCACCACTAGGTCTTCTACTATGCCATCTGGCATCACAATGGAGCTATCAACAAGCTATAGGACTATAGGATTGGATCTAATATTTGTAATATTTAGTTGTTGCAGGACGTCCTTAGTCATAACATTGATTGCTACACCTAATTCAATCAAGGAATTCTTTATGTTCATTCCATTTATAAAAACCTCAACTACAAGACTACCTAGATCACTATGTAAGTGTGAATAAGGTATAAAGGAATAAAACACTTCTTAATGAAACATTGTATCAAATATTAAGCTAATAATCTACTGAAAGTGTCTCATTGTCTCCTATCTTCAAATATTTATTAAGCTATTGTGCTCTCAGATTTAAATAACACTATAACTGCTAAAATGACAATCTAAAGAATGGAATGATGTTGATGCAACAATATGAAGCTATATGTGATACTAAATAATAAAAGAAACTATTGTAGCATGGATTGACATAAAAACTGATAAGTGAAGCTACAAGAGGTAGCCATGATTATGGAAACTAGAATGTTGGATGCTTGATGCTTGAATGCTTACAAAGTAAACTTGATAACCTGGGATCCTTTTCTTGGTCGAATGAGGCTTTATTTATAGATTTCTTGGCTGTAGAAATGCACAGGGATGGCAAAGAGAGGCTTGGATTCAATCTGGAGGATTGAATGGTGAGAGATGGAGGAGATTGAGAAGATTTTGGAGATTGTCTCTACCCATGAAAACACCAGGCAAGAGAAGAGGAAGGATTGATGGAAGAGGATTGAGAGATAAATTTGTAATTTGTCTCCAATTCTTCCTGTGAAGTTTCAATCAATTAATTTTGACATAATTTTGACATAAATTAGACATAGGATATCTAATTTGATTTTTAGGAAATATAGAGGAATATTATTTATGCCTTAATTTAAATATTTTTTATTTATTTAAATTAGCCAAAGAGGGATAAATAATTTAATAGAACAAACTATAGAAGTTGTTTATTAAATTAAAATGGTAGAATATGGTAATTAATCAATAAAGTGTTTAATCTTTATTTAATAAATTTAAGATTGATGTGATAGAATAAAATAGGGAAATGATAATTAAATCAAACAAAGAATTTAATTTTGTTTATTTAATTAAGATGAGATAATAGAAGAATTAGAAGAATTTAAATGTGAATGTGAACTATATAAATAAATATTTCTATTTATTCAAACAGTAGAGGAATTTAGGATAATTAATCAAATAATTTTTATTTAATTAATCAGATTCTCCAGACCAATTTTAGGTGTATACATACTGTACTCGGGAAGAGTTACTTTTCCAAGCATTATGTTAGCAAGTTGCCCTACTACATGGACTGTAGTGGGGTCCTTCTTTTTCTTGCCCGGTTTCTTGAGGCATGCTTCCTTGATTGCCTTACCATAGATAGGGACATCTTTTATAGCTTGAAATAGAGGTATCTGAACATATATATGCTTTAGCTGATCTAGGATATCAAAGCTAGTTTCCTCTTTATCTTCTTTTTGTTTGGTAGCTTCTAATCTCTGAGGAAATGGTGGTTCTTGTGCTATTTGGTTTGTTGGAGCTGGCTTAGGAGATTTAAGTGCACCAGGCTGAATGGGATCAGTCAAGGATTCTTCTTGCTCTTTCATAGGTAGCTCAGTGATGATGGGGGTGGAAGGAGCTTGCAAGGTTGTTCCTGAATATAGACGTATGCCACTAGTTACCAGATGAATAAGAGTTAAAATATGGCCCAACAAAATATAGTGGTTTTGGTGGCATACCTTGTCTTGAATCCCATGACCTCTTCTGTGCAACAAATTAGACTTGGTCTTCCTCAGTTTCGATTGGTTTGAACTCAGGTGGAATTTGCTTACTATCAATGTTGGCTATCACCTTGCATCTATAGTCTCTCTTATTTTGTCTACACTAGGGAAAATATTCTGTCAGTATTGCCTCAACCTCCTCATATTTAGTTTTATCTTGAAGTGTATCCAACTGAGTAGCTAGATTGTTAATTATATCTTGCTTGAAATCTTCTAATAAATTAGTAATCTCCATCCTTGAGACTCCACTGCTAGATGATTTACCCATAGAGGATTGATAGGCTCTCCCTTTCTTTAAAGCTGCCCTAGAATAGTTTTGACATATCTTCATGATATCATCCCAAGGGACTTGAGTGATATCTCCTCCTGCCATTAAGTCCAAGGCATCAGTGCATCTTTCATTAATTCCTCTCAGAAAAATTAATTTTTGTGAGTCTTAATTAAGTGTATGATGTGGATATTTCTGCAGACAAAATAGGAACCTCAAAATGAAGTCTTCCAAGCTCTCATCTTCTTTTTTCTGCATTCTTAAAATGTATCCTCATCTCATGTCACTACCCCTGCAATATTATTTGTATTTCTTAAGAATCTTTATCTTCATATCTTCCTAAGTTCTTATGTATTTTTGCCAAGGTTCATTAACCATATTAATGCAACTTCTTTCAAAGTAGTAGAAAATAGCTTGAGCTTGTGGGAATATGTGGTCTAGTCATAACTTCTACAGAGTATATCAAACTCAAATAGGAAGGTATCAGGATCTTCTGTAACAAGCCCATAGAATTTAGGAAGGACTGAAGCAGGGATATTCTTGAGGTTGTCAACTTCATTCTGTTCAGCAATGGGAAAGGTGAAAGCTAGTTGGTTTTGCATGTTGGACCTATCTCCATTTCCATCAACCATGTCTTGATGAAATTCTAGAACAAAGGATTCTTCAACAAGATTTTGATCTTCAAGGGAAACTTCAGAGTTGGTCAAATTGGGGAATACATCAACAAAGAGCTATGGTTTTTCTTCTTCATATCTGGGTAGATTTGGAAGTTCTACTGGCTGAAATGGTTCAATATGATTATTAGGAAGAAATCTCCCAAAAGCATCTCTTCTTCTTCTTCTATGCATGTGGTATCAACTCAGTATCAACCAACTCACACAAAGAATGGATGGGGAAAAATAGTGGATCATACTTCTAATACTAAGAGAAAACTTCATAAATACTAAAGCAAGAAAACTATCAATGACTCCACAAGATTTCCTAGTTTGACACCATCCCCCACAACGGTGCTAAAAATGCCAGCCTCCTATAATGATATCAATAACTTAGCTCTTACTACCATGATTCAGAGATTGGACATCTAACTTTAATAGCCATCTTAATCACCACAAAGGTACATTTAAATTTTCAACCCAGAGATGTGAACTTGAAATGGGTCAGCACAGTATGTGCACTAGGAATTCTAGAGTGGTCATATTCATTCTATATCTAAGGGAGACTTAAAACTCAAAGTAACTTGCAGGAAAGGAAAAAAAGTAAGTGTTGAAAATTACTCAAGCAAATCTAAACTGATTATGCATAACAGGAAGGAAAGACTAAGAATTCAACAAAAAATTACTCTGCCAACCTTGACTGTAGGAACAATCACATAACAGAGTTCCAACGGCTGCAAGAACAGTCAATGCCAAGATTTTAACTAAGTACGCAAATAGAGACTAACACTAATCTATCTAAACTAAAACACAGATTACTCACCAAGTGGGCCCCCTTGGATGAGTATCCTCTAAACTACTATAAATCTTGGATACTCAACTCAGAATCTCATGTTATTTATCAGAAAATGCAATTACAGAAATATGGCTGGTAATCAGCTTGTACAAGAATATGGCGATCAACTCAGAATTCACTCTCCTTTCAGAAAGGAGGATCAAGCCTTATTTATCAACTAAACAGGGCTATCAAATCCCACTAACTGGGAGGATGCCATTTAGGGAAAGCGAGAGAGAGAGGAAGTGATGGTTACACATGCAAGGGAATCCGTTGGACATGCAAGCCCAAATGTGGAATCAACCACTGTAGTAATGCTTGTGATGCTCAATGTCATTGAAGATTGGTGCAAAGCGGTTACATTCACCTAACACAAAATATTCTGCTAGTGTCTTAAGTTTGACCTTCGTGTGTCTCCTCAACCTGACCGACTAGCGGCTACATTTCTCAACTTAGCATATCAATCATGTCTGTAGAATAATGTTAGTACACATAATAATCACATAATCATAATCATTTTAAGAACATTCATCAATCACATGCAAGATAAATATAGATTGTCTACATAATGGGTATATATATCATTAAAACTGACAAAAGTGAAATTAGTCCAAATGCCATATGTCTAAGAGAACTATATGAAAATGTCAGCATTTAATATCAAAGTCTTATGGTAATCCAAGAAATATCAAGAGATTATATCCTTCTATCTAGGCTAAATTCTAGGCTCATCACATTCCAACAAAGAATGTCTAGAAGCTACAATCATAGGGTAAAGCCTAGATTCTTTCAGGTTGGTGATTTGGTCCTAAAGGAAAACCCTAGAAATCAATAGGACAGAGAAAAGAAAGGGAAGTTTGAACCTAACTGACTAGGTCCTTTTGTTTTCATATCAGTCTATGGATTTGGAGCCTATCAACTATCAACACCTAAAGGGGATCTGTTTGACGAACCTATCGACAGTATCCATCTCAGAAAGTTCTACACCTGAATCACCTAGTGCATGGTTCAGATTCTGGAAAATAGTTGCCTTGATGAAAACCTGACAAATAGGCATCCTGGTGACAAAAAAACCCTAGAAATCATAAACAAAAGAAAAAATAAAAATTAAATAAAAATAAATAAAATCATAAAGTCTTAAAAAGTGCAATAAAAATATGTAGTGAAAACCTGGAAATAGGCGATATTTGTGATTTAACCAGATTTTCCATCTATTATACGCATTCTATGTTCGTTACTTTCACCATCACTTTATCATATCGTCACAAATGGGCATGTCTCACCCTAGCTTGGGGGCAACATCTGGACCTCACTGGAGACAATAAAACATTGAGCTGAAACAAAATGGACAAAAAATAGGGAGACAAAAGCAAAAAAAACAATGATTGAAACACAACCCAACATGGAACATCAATCACCATCAAAAACACATTGTACATCCATATCCCAACAAAAAATCGAAAAAAAAGTCAAAAGTTCAGTCTCAAAAATTTAGAAACATGAGTCTATGTTAGTCAAACTATGTGGTCTCTACGTGTATAATGTAGGCAAGGCTAATCTTTGATCAGCCCCTGAGGCCCCTAGGATAGGTATTTAGGTTAGGTTTGATCCAAATTTTCAGAAAATCACAAAAAAACACCATAAAATCAGGATGGATGATCTAATCTGACTAATGGTTGAAATACTTAAGTAAAGGTTGGATATGTTGTACTTTGATTATTGTTATCATTTCTTTGGAGCAACTTGATGATGTATTGAAATAGAGAAGCGAGGAAAGAGAATGATATTTTATTTGACTGGTGACTGTGAATTAATCATTTATTGTGTGAATTATCGTGAGATGTGCTCTACAAAGTATCACTGATGACATTCCCAATTTACATAGTAAATGATTCAATTCTTTCTTGTTAACGTAAGAAATGTTCAGGTCATCTCAGTTTAATTATACCTATATTCTTGTGTTCACTTGCAATATCAAAAATCATGAAAGTAGTACTCAGGTCATCATGGTATAACTCATACCATCGGTGCTTGTACTCACTTTCAACATTTTAAAAGCTCAATGATGATAAAAAGCATGATAAAAAGACTGTTAAGGTGACAATTTTTGCATGTATTTTTACATGATTACATTAGGATGCATCCATTATAGGTTTGCATTGTAGAGTACTTTGGTTCAAAGATGGGTAATCTATTCATAAAAGGTATAATTTTCTTTATTAACAGATTGAGTATACTTGACATTAACAAAAAAAACATCATCATTATTATATAGCTGCATAATCATTTCCATTACATGCATTACAACATTATAACAACATTTCATCATTTATACATTCCATTATGTATTTTGCATCATATCATTCAAATCATCACATCATAAAATTGCACAAGGAAAACAAATCTCTTTATAGTTGCATTTCATTCATCCATTTATCATAGCATAAAGCATATGTTAAAATAACCATTATTATTACCAACATTCATTCATTAATTCACATCATATCATATATTCATCTATCCTTGATACATCACATTCATAATCATGAATATAGTTATATTATCATGTAAAATTAGATATACACATCATCATATATTTATCGATCCATCAAAATAATTGCATACATCATACATCCATATATCATCGTTATTCACATAGTCACTATTGTTGAGCATCATAAATAAAGCATCATAAATTATAGCATATCACATCATCATTAATGCATCCATAACATATCATATAGATCATCACATATCATCACATATCATATAGAAAAGAGAAATTAAATGCATCCATCATTAAACCATATAGAGCATATATAGATCAAACCATCCATCACATATCATATAAAATATCAAAAATCATAATGTCAAGTATACAAAGATGTATGAAACAAAACCGTAGTATAAATCAAGTCTCAAGTATCCTGAAATACCATCATACAACTATGGACTGCTACCTCTAGACGGTGCAGGCATCTCTGGGCAAGTACCTCCCCCACCAGATGGATCGGGATCTCTCGGATCTCTCTATGGAGGTTGAGTCACACCCTCGCTAACAATCCTAGTATGGGTCCTACCTGTTCAAGACTGCACATAACTGACTCTCTGCATAGAAGGAACTACATCATGGTATCGACCTCTATAAAACTCTACATCTTGGTCCACACTGAGTATCTCTCGCACATAATCATCAATGGTAGTCCCATCAACTAGTCTTTATAATCTCTCGGTGGTGGTCTATGCCTACTCGGTAACCTATCGCATTGCATCTCGCTCTGCTGTCAAGGTGGAAATTTGTGCTTATGTAGCTGCCAAATATCCATGTACCTACGAAAGATCTTGTGCATGAGTCTGGACCTGCATCTGCATTTGTGTCTGTGTCTATGCTAGCAAATCCTGTACCTGTACCAACTGCCCCTAAATAGTCTATAATTGTACTTGTGAGCTCGTAATCTATGTCTGCTGATGTGGAGAAGGTACCCCTATACGTACACGCTGCTCTAAGGGTGCTACTAGCGATCTCCTCTTGTGAGACACCATAAACTCTTACACATCTATATCTCCACCACCTCCCTCACCCTCATCACCACCATCATCCCCCTCCTCATCATCACTTCCCTCCTCATCACTGCTACTGCTATCCTCCCCATCACCACCACCCTCCTCATCACTACTACTCTCAACCTCCTCGACCACCTCCTTCTCACCACCAATCTCTTGTCTCCTTTGTTAGCATTGATGTGCGAAAAAAATCTCCTCCCCAGTGGCTAAGGGCATTCACTCATCTAGAACAATAATCTAAGGAAAAGGATGTAAAAGAAGGTACTCTACATAATTTTCTGTAACAAGAGCCTCACTAATATCTATACGAATATCCTAGACTACAGTCTATAGATCCTGATACTCTTGTACTGCAACATCATAAGAGAAGCAGGGTCTCCAATCTTTAGCATCTATCTGTCATCGACCATAATGAGAAACACCTTGGGGCATCCCCTGTACAATGCCATACTATATGAGTACCCTCCTAAGAATAAATCTCTCCAACACCCAATGAGTTTGGCCAATGAGAAGCAATGAATGAGCTACATATGGCATCTACATATCCTCATCGTCCTAGTGCTCAAAGTCTAAATATGGACACCAGGTAACTACCTCGACATCATCTAGTACTCTCCACCAATGATCTAACTTACCCAGCCTAGGCTGAGTAAGTTGACCTGCATATATGTGCACATAAGGCCTCCTGGTTGGACGCTGCCTCACCATCACTAGACGTGTAACAACTATATGCTCCCACACCCACACCTGAAGTAAAGTGACTCCAGCCAATAAACTCTAACCTCCAAGGTACACCACTGAATGCAAATCATGATAAAGTGGGGAAAGCATGCACATGTACCAAGCATATCACATCCCATGAATGATCATGCTCTTAAGCACATGGCCCCAACCAATAGAGAATCCCTTTGACCTATGATCAATACAAAGGAATCCTCCAATGAATCCAAAAAGAACTGTCGGAAAAGTGGTATAAGTGTCAACCATCTCACGCCATAGAATCCACAATCCAACAATCCTGGCATACTGAAACACCCTCCAAAGAGCCTCAGTACCACCCTGTTCTGATGAATCATATACAACAATATCCCTGACAATTGGTATTCGTAGAATTCTC
The DNA here is from genome assembly GCA_007115665.2 of Sequoiadendron giganteum. Classification (NCBI taxonomy): domain Eukaryota; kingdom Viridiplantae; phylum Streptophyta; class Pinopsida; order Cupressales; family Cupressaceae; genus Sequoiadendron; species Sequoiadendron giganteum. The sequence goes on from CM021107.1 coordinate 493,990,383, forward strand.
CAAACATCCTCTGGGGTAACTGTGATCTCACCGATAGCTAGGTGGAAGGTGTTATGCTCGTTGTGCCACCTCTCCGCTAAAGCTGTTAGGAGGCCCCGATTAATCCTAATCTGGGGCATATCAAGTAAGGAAGACAATCCACAATGTGTAATGATAGTTGTCTCAGGCTGGGCCAGTTGTCGTATCAAATCAAATGTTTGAGGAAACTGCTCTCTAATCTGGAGGTTCTTCAGAGCCTCTTATCATCATGAAATATTCAAAGTCAATACTCTTTTGTCAAATCATCAAAACATCAAATATCATATCAACCTAATCAGATCTTGGTGAGATTTTTGATTAAATCTCATGAGTGAACATCATTGAACCTTTCTTATCATGAGGTCAATACATCAAATCAACCTCGCCTATCATGAGGTTTATCAATCAAACTACAATTATTCCTCATCTATAATGAGGATAATTATCATCAATCAAACATTAGACCTCGCCTATCAGAGGTTGAACATCATCTAGTTGATCAGGATCATCAATCATATCAAACAGATGGGTGACACGATTGAAAATTAACAAAGTCAAGGATAAATTTGACAAACTTTATCAATCTGACTTAGAAGCACTAAAATAGAGTTTCAAAGCGCTAAATCATCAAAAGTGGCATTTCAACAGGTATAAGCGCCATTTTTTAAAGTCAAAGCATCACTTCAACAAAAGCGCTATTATATCGGGTCAACGCGCTAAACAAGTAAAAGCACTATAACATAAGGTAAAAGCGCTAAACTATCTATCCTATGCACCAAAACATTGGAAGCAAAAAAATAGACTTCCTAAGCGCTAAATAAATCATCCTAAGCACTAAAAATTGAAAAGCGCTAAAACAGTGATCTGAAGCGCTACATCAACGTGCAGACGCACTAAAATAAATTTAAATTTTGAAATCCAAAAAATGCATGAAAAACAAAAAAATGCACGTACAACAAGGGGGTTAATGGGTACGTACTGGAGGTCCATAGATGGTCGAGTGGTGGTAACGTCAATCATGCTCGAACCAGTGAGTATGGTAGGGAATCGACATCCTGCTCCAAATTGCACTTATTGCTCTCTCACAAAATTTCAAAACTCAAATGCACAAATGAGTTTGAAAATTACCTTTTTCACCTTTTATTGGTTATTAAAATGGGATTTTTATGGGATTAATTAATTTTTCTTAAGAGAGATTAATTAAAATTCATCCAGGGGCAATATTCTACATTCCTTATCGGGAGATAAATTATTCCACCATCAAATCTTCATCGAATAATCATTAAATCATTGAAAAATCATCTGAAAAACAAAAAAAATCATAAATTCATTAATTTATCTCCCGAGGGGGCATATATTCATCATTACTTGAAAATCAATGTCTAGGGCAAGTCTGGGGCATACTGAAAAAAATTTCGTCGATACTAGCAGTAACACAAATTTTTTTTTGAAGCAATGTGTAAACACATCACTTCAAAGAGGGGCAAAATGTATACACCAAAAAATGGTCTTGCGAATATAACTAATTAAATATGATTTATTTGATTATTTAACCTTTATTTCATCTACTATTAAATAAATAGAAATATTTATCTATATAGTTTATCTTAAACTCTTCAATCTTTATTATATTATTTTTCGTCTTAATTAAATAAACGAATTTCACTTTGTTTTATTTAATTATCATAATTAAATTCATTTATTATTAAATAAATAGAAATATTTATTCTAATAATTCACATTCTAATTCTTCTATTCTTCAATTTTAATTAAATATACAACTTCAATAGTTTGTGTTGTTTAATTATCACATCATTCAATCTTAATTAATTAAACAAGGTTAAATACTTTGTTGTTTAATTATCATATCCCTTCTATATTTATTTAAATAAACAAATTCTATAGTTTGTTTTATTAAATTATTTATCCCCTTTTAACTAATTTGAATAAACCAAAATATTCAAATAAAGGCATAAAGGAAAATTTCCTCTATTCACTCACCTACCAAATTAGATATAAAATATCCAATTTAATTCAACAGGCATTTCATGGGAAATCTTTGGAGACAAATTGGAATCAATCTCTCAATCTCCTTCCCCTTATTCTTCCTATCATCTGGCATGATGTTTTCATGGGGAGAAACCATTCCCATGATCATCTCTGTAATGCCCCGCCATGCAACCCTAAAAGAAGTTGTAAGTAACGATTAAAGTGAACCAACTTTTTTTTTTTTTAAAGTGCAAATAACATACACATTCACTTACTAATTAACAACAACCTCTAAAGCTACAAGGTTGGGATTACTTAAATCCACACATACAAATAACAAAAAACCATAGCATTTTATACTTAAAGAAATAAGCATCATACAGCATAGCATAATAAGTATATACATCCAAGATACAATTTCATATTCATTTACATAATCCAATAGTTACATCACTCATTCCCAGAATGAGGCAATAGTACATAAGATTACAATTACAAAATTCTACCTCGTAAACATAAGAGGGATAAATAACTTATACAATCAGAAATATTACAATGCAAGAATAACTCAAGAACCGCGAGCTGTCCATCTGGATGTCTCACCACCAAGTACTGAAGATAAATGGGGACCCAATGGTTTTGGTGCATGTTCCACCCAACCAAGTGGTACTCGAAGGACCACCCCCCATGCTAGGAGATAGTAACAAAGTAACACGGACAAAGATCTACAACCTCTATTCAAAGGCAGACTCATACTGACTCAACCAAAAAAAAGTACAATACAAGTACAATACAAGAACAATTCTCACATCACTGACATAGTCACATTGCTTCCAGACATAAAATAGATCAAGTATGTTCAAAGAACCATACCAAACAAAACAATTGTCCTAGACAGAGTGTCATCACACAACTCATAATAAGTTACCCTCGGTAGATCTTCATAGGCTCCGATGATCCTGGTGGCCTCTACTAACCCTTTTCCCTCATACTTACTAGTGCAAAATCAAATACCTCTCGTACATATGAGATAGATGACTATGCCATTCCAGGACTTTCCACTCATTCCAAGCCTTAACTAGCGCTTGACTATGAGTGAAGCTAGAACTTATCTTTTTAATGTGCAGTACTCCCCAATATTCATTTCAATTTTAGTTATCACTTGATTAAACTCACTTCCATAGGTTACCCAAATCCTACCTCTTCCTGGCTCTGGCCCCTAATGGAAGCCACTCTTCTATTCGACAACACACAAACAAACTATCCACCAAGGGAATTGTAAGTGCATAAAACCTGGTATCAAAACCACTCCATCACAAGGAGGAAACAAATAATAGGACACACTCCAAATATCTTGGAGGCAACAACACATAGTCCACTCCTTTCACAGGAGGTACAAAACAACCCCATTCATGAAAACTGGGTAAATACTAATAAGACACCATGCACTACCCAAGGGACAACATTGGTTGACATCATGAATCGACAACCCTCTTAGATCCTCTAAGGTTCTTTGGAAGACTTATAAATTGGACTAACACATAATCCCATATCCCAAAATATAACATGACGACATGGCTACAAAAGCAATCAAGTCATTAATCTAATCTTATATTTTTGGATTTCCTAAATCCATACTCAAGCAATAGCTAACGTTTACAAAGGCAAAGGCACAATTACAGGGTTTACTCAAATAACCATATACCCATCTTCCATTTTCATAGTAGAGAATCTTAAACAATTTAAACTCACAACCCCTTTGCAACATACGAGGAAAATAATTATAAAAGACAATCAAGAGGATATTGCTATTTTTGGATATTCTAAATCCATATCCCTTTCATATTCCAATCACAATGATTTAATTGAGCTCTAAGAGAAAATAAATAAAATAAAATACATATTTGCCTTCTTCAATATAATTATTTTCTAAATTTGTTTTTAATACAATATAAAACTATTGCAAATACTAATTTCACTGTTCTATCCCAAAACCTGTATCTTTTCAATTTCCTATTTAAAACATTAATATCTTCAATTTAAAAATATCTATTTTACATATCTATTTGGCCATGCGATCAAATCTTATTTTTTTAATATCACCATGCAAAGCTAAATTACATACACTTTAAATAAAACAAATTAAATACTGATTGTACTCTTAATTGAAATACTCATGTATATACACATCAAATACACATTAATATATTTTATTAAATAATTACATTATTTAATAAATTATATTAATATTCAATAAATAATTTTACAATTGCTTATGTTATCTAAATATTTAAATACAACTTCAATATTTTAAAACATTATTTCAAAATATTCAAATTGCAACAATATTTATTAATCATTTCATTATCTAATAAATTTTGGACATCGATTCAGGGTTAAAATTAAATTTTCAATAGCAAAATTAAATATATATATATATATATATGTATATTTAACAAAATATATATATATATATATATATTATATTATATATATATGTATATATATATATGTGTGTGTGTGTGTGTGTGTGTGTATGTATGTATATATATATATATATTTATCTAGAATTTCCACTATAAATCAGATTAAAGAGATTTTTCCAGAAAGTCTAATTTTCCACAGAGGTTTAACAAAAATTAATTCTTTTAACTAATTTCTTGAATTCTTAAACAATTAGAAGAATAATAAAATCAAATGGGTCTAAATTGCAAATCAGGAGTTTTCCAAAACATATTTATTTTTCCACAGAGGTTTAAATTTTCTAAAAACAATCTAATATTTTGTTTAACCTCAAAGTTCAATTTAAACAACAAAACAATCCATTTTCTCAATTAAATTAACTTCTACAGAGATTTACACAATTTTCCCCACAGTTTTGGTTTAATTTAAATCTAGTTTCAATTATCAAATCCTAATTCTCAATGAATTCAACAAACAAATTTCTTGAACAATATATATTTGTTTTGAACAAACTAGAACAAGAAAACCACAGAACAAAACCTGGAATTCGAAGCTATAGGAAGATAATGATTTTCTGATGCAAGCCTTCTCCAAGGATTCCCTGTATTTTTCTTAAACGTGCAATGGATCCAATCCAAAAACTTCAACTATTGCAAACTGACTTTCCTCAAATCATATCCAAAACCAAAAGTTGCTTCAACCCTTCCTCTGTGCAATTTTCCCAAAATTATCCTCACACAAGAAGAAGTTTTTTTTCTCTTCAAAAAATTTTCCCCAGCATGAATTTTGCATCCAATCTTCATTTCTAAATTCCACTCACACATGCATGCCTAATTGAAAATATCTTGCACAACCAAATCTGATTTTGCATGCAAAACTGAAACTTAAAATATCTAAATACCAATTATCTCTAAAAATTGAAAACCAACTTTGCTTTTAAAATCCAATTTCAATTTCTAAATTAATTCCAACTTAATTGAAATGAAATTCCAAAATAATTAAATTTCCACAAATTGAAATTAAATTCCAAGTTAATTTTTATTCTTTTAATTTTCTTGCATCACATTTAATTAATTAATTAAATTATTTAATAATTAGATTGAACCCCTTGGATTAAATTTAATCAATTAAATAAATTAAATATAATTAATTAATTTAAACATAAACTTTAATCCACATTGCATAATATAAATTAAATAATCATCAACACGATTTAATGCAATTATTCTAAACATTTATTTCTAAAACAAGAATCTTGCAGAATTAAATAACATTAAAGTAAGGCAAATAATGACTCGACACAGACGATTGGCGACACACTATGGCTAGGGTGTAGACTTGACACATGTTACCTAGCTACTATCTCCCTTCAACTTAACCGTTGGATCAACACGTTCAGACCTGTGAAACCAGGTGGAGTCGGTGTCATGTACCTGCAAACCTGAAACATAATAAACAACATCATAAAATATAACAGCATATAATACATACCGTAAAGAAGAAATCTCAGATTCGTAGGGCGCTCGCAAGCGAGTGATGCGAATCCGTCCCCTTCACCAATACACTCAACAAAAACTGACACTTCCACAATACATCGAATATTCTCATAAGCACTAACATGTTATATCACTAACATCATCATTACACCAATAAAACATGTAACATAAATCATCAGATAAACCAAATCACATCACATAGAATAGTCTATCGCTCAATAGATGGTGATCAAATACACACAAGATAAAGTATCTAAATATCCAAAAGTATAAATCAACGCAAAACAAGGACACACTGTCCAGTCCATAAAGCAAAATGAAGGGGTGTTACAATCTCAAGCTTCTCAATCTCTTACCATTCAATTATCCAAATTGAATCCAAGCCTTTGTTGTGCCGCCTCTTCACAAAATTGTTGTCATAAATCTATATATACAACCTTTCTCCACAAGAAATGCATCTCTCATCTTTGTGCAAACTTACTCTATAGGAAAATCAATCAAGCATCTTAGCATTCAAGCACTTCAACATAAAATCATTTAGCAATAGAAATCATAGCATCTATAGAATCAATATCATGGATGCATCGTAGATTACTGTAGCTTCCATCCATCAGTTTTCATGTCAGCATAGTTTATAGTAGCATCAATATAATTTAGAAATTACCATATAGAAGTAGATCATTGCAGTTAGCATCATTCCATTCTCTAGATTGGCATTTTAACAGTCACAGTGCTTACCAAATCTGAGAGCCCTCTATGATTTAATAAAAATTTGGAGATAGGAAACAATGAGATGCTTTCAAGTTTTATGTGCTTTAAATTAGTTAATTTTTGTTAAATCTTGATATAATGTTTCATTAAGAAATTTTTTTAGTTGTTTTACTTATTTACTTATTTCACACTTACAATAGATGTTTCTTAGAGTTTGAATTTGATGGTGATAAGTACACATGTTTTCTTTGGTTTTGAGGACATGGTTTGACACGAGTGGAAACTTGGAGTCTTGTATGTGTGATAGTTGAGTGTCAGTATAGTGTTGGTTATGGTTATGGTGTAATAGGTATGTAGGTACATTTATGCATTGGCACACCATGATCATGTATGTGGTTGATTGGTGGTGATTTGGTTTGATGTTAGGATATTTTTCTGATCTTCTTGATGCTTGTGTGGTTCCCTGACTATGGTTACTCATTGTGGACATGTATGGAAAATCAAATCTATGGTTGATTTGGTGTTTAAGTCTTGATGTCTACAGGATTATCTTCTTTTATATCCCAGTTTACAAGTTATTGATGTGATGATGAGTTTGCATGTTTTAATGGTTGGATCTATGAGTTATGAAAATTGTAGGTGTTTACAACCTATTGGGTTGTAGTGGGATGACTCGGATGTGGACTTTCCATATCCATTAGGTTTGATTCATTGTTGTTGTAGATTTCATTAGTTGGCCTTGTCTATGGTCATTTGTGCATTTATATGTGGTTTTAGGATGAGAGGATGGATGATTAGAGTACTTGATTAGTCGATTGAAGGGACTTGTTGCATGTGGTTTGATCATGATGTAATGATATCTTGGTACGTTTCATTGGTTATACACTTTCGATGGGAGATTTTGATAGTGATGACTTGGCGGTGTTGGTTAGGTTTGTGATGGTTTTATGGTGGTTGTATGTTGATTGTATGTATCTTCTTTGTTTGGAGATCTTGATTTCACTTGCATGTTACTAACATTATAGCTGAGTGTGTGTAGGCCTGGATGATATTCATGGAGGAGATGCTAGTCATGATTCCATGCTTAGCTCCGTTTAGTGGGAGTTGTTGGTAGTGAAGTGGATACATCATTAGTAATGGTTATCTTCATGTGATTGGAGATGTGGTTTCTTGGTTTAAAGTGTTTTGATATTATGTCATGGTTTACTCTTGATAATAGTTTAGATTTTTGGCATGGTATATGTGTTCTCTTGAGACTAAGATGTTTAAATTGGTGCATGTTATCTCCTAGGAGGAGATGGTTAGATCATGTTTTCATGATAGGTTCTTGATTCTGTAGTTGGAGCTTTGACATTGATCTTTGTGGTTCTCTTTATATTGAGTACATTGATCATTTGCTTGATTAATTCATGTTGGTGCTATATTTCATTTTGAGTTTGGCATGTATTGACTGGTTATAGGTGCTCATGGATACTTGGAGACATGGGTGATGGTTGGAGTTATCTTATGATTAGAGACATTTTATTGAGATGGTTACTCTTTTGAGGTTTCAGTAAGAAGACTGAGGAACTTTCAGTTGGATATAGACATGATTCCATGATGGACTGATAGAGGAGATTGTTCTTGGAGTGAGTCATGATGACTTGGTTATACTAAAGGAGCATTCTTATTCCCTCTTGTTCTACTTGGTAGTTTATCGTTTGAGAGGTATTGACTATTATATCTTTTAGATGTGTTTTGTTTCATGCTGTGATTTCTCATGGGAATAAGTTAAACCATGGTGATTGATTTTGTATAAGTTCATTCAAGAGGATGGTTTAGTATGAGTATATATGCTTTATCTTTCATGGGTATGGATCTTGAGCTACGGATAGTTAGTTCTACAAGATACATTTTGAGGGATTTTTAGCATGCTTATCTCCTTGTGCATTTGAGTTTATGTTATCATTCATTGATGAGGTGTTTAGGAGATGGTTTATGGGTTGATTTTTAGATTTGAAAATGGCTACTTTGAGTTTGATCTTCTTCATTAGAGAGGCTTGCATCCATTTTGGAATTCACATGATCCATATGTTGTACTTGGTCTATGAGATTGATTGTATGGTTGTTGTTAGGGCTTTTCATTTGGGGTTGTTAGGAGATCATACTTGAAAGAACATTACACTTTTGAGGTGTTGGTAGGACATGTTATGGTTTATAGGTTTTCTCTCTTCATGGTTCCTTCTTGGATGTTCATGTTCATATGATTTTGGAGGATGATGGCAACATGTTGTGAGAGATTACACAACTCTTTGGGTTGCATGTGTGGATCATTGTAATTACTTTTGGTACTTCATACTTTGTTTTACTTATCACACCTTGATATAGTGTTGATTGGTAGACTTGATATGCTTTGATATTACCTATACAGTGGGAGTTCTTGGATATGTATGTTCTTCATTGATGGGTTTGATGCAAGGAGCTTGATTGTAGTTTTCTTGGTTGCATATGTTCTCAGCATGAGTTTGTTGATGTATTGATACCTTGGAGGTATGGATGGTTGGATGTATTAGCAAGTGTTGTTGATGCTATTTTTGATCATGTGGGTTTTTTACTTGACAAAATATTGTTTGAATCCTTTGTTATCACTTGGATTTGATGCTTGTGTTCTTGGATTTATGCATCTTCACCTTGGCATGTTCCTTTTCTTCCATAAGTGGCACATTAGAGGATGAGATTGCTTGAGATGGTGGTCACTTTTTTCTTATTGCAAGTATTTTGATGGAGCATGAGAGAATTTTTGAGATTTATGTGGTTTCATGTATGCCTATGATGATGTATTTCATGTATTGATCTCTTATGCAATGTATACAAGTGGGAGAATGTTGAGATATGGTGTTGTAGACTATTACATAAAATGATCTATTATATGTTGTAGTTAAATAATTATTTAGTAATGATGCACCTAGGTGGTGTGGTTAACTACAAGAGGTAATTATTTGGGGACCAATTTATGTTGTATTTTAACAATGTATTATTATTTAGTGTTCACATGGTTTTATCTTACTGAAACCTCAAAAATAGTGCTCCACCTTTTGGGAGATGGAACTAAAAGGGAATTAGGGATCGTCCATCTATTTCACTTATGTTTCATTAAAAGAAACCCTAGAAATCTCAATCTAGGGATGGAATTAGGAAAAGAGATCTGCAATAGGATGTACTAGGGGTGTGATTAAAGACTAAAGGGGGTTCAACATCAAGCAAAGGTTTGAAAAGAAGAAGATGCAAATGATATGCAACCTAAACATTAAAATAATAGATTGAGAAAGAACAAAGGGGAACTTGGAAACTTGAATATAATTGAAACAAGATTTGTACTCCCAAAAATTTGACTTTTAATGCTTACATCAATAGGGGCGATTTAGTCTTGGTTTAGGGTTTTAATCCGAAACCAAAATCTGCAATTGGTAAAACAATATTTATAGAAAAAGTTTAAAAATAAGTATACTAGGACTCATATGCCACAAGTGGTGATTTAGTCTCAGTATCAGGGTTGCTCTAAAACTTTGATATCCTCTACTGATCTCCTGTAGCTTCTCTCCCTTCTGATCTTCAAGTATGAAACTTTGAATTATGACTTGTAGGTGACTTTTCATGATATTACAAGAAATATGATAGATTTGAAAATTTTCTACAATCTTACTCTTCAATGGATCTTTAACCTAAATTTATAAATCACACATCAAATAGAGGAAAACATGTTATTTTATTAGTAGATGAGGGTTTTCCTTGGTCAAACCCCGTTTTGGTAATCAAAACTTAAAATGAAATTAAATAGAATAAAGGAGTGATGAATGAACAAATATGTTATGTTGCTACTCACAAACCCTTGAAACAAAGGCTACAATCTTGTATGAAATGGATTTCATGAATGTAGGTCTTGACTCTTGATTAAATGTTATGGATCTTGACTTGAATGCTTACTTGAATCATAAGAACCTACATCAAAAATGTTAGCTCAAAAATAAACATGATGCATGATGTTTGATTCTTGAATATAGCTCCAAAATGCTTGATAATCAACTCTTGAATTCTCTTGAGTTCTCTTGAATTTATAGAACACTTGAATACTTATATCACACTTGTTCATTAAAGTTGCTAGATCTTGTTAGGAGAAAAATATGTGAAATAAATGGGTAAGTGCACCAATCTGTGACACAATTTAGGTGCCAAATTGAAAAAACGATCAAAAAAACCCGAAATAAGGCCTTTGGCGTGCATTTGGTGCGCCAAATGTATTTCTAGACATAAAATGAAAAAGTCGGGTTTGGAACCCTCATTTTGTCTTCAACCCGTGGCTTGAGAAGGAAGATTTCAGGTCTGCAACTCGTGCTCGCCAAATCTCCTCCATTCTTTGCATCCTTAGCTTGCCATTTTCCACGAGGATGCCGCCAACATGTCGGAGAGGTCGAAGATTGCAAAGAGGTGTGTATTTTTATTCTATTTATTTGAATTTGATTTGGAATGCAACTTTAAATAGATTTTTATAATAAAACTTTGTTCTAATTCTTAGGGAATGAATCTCCACCTCAAAACATTGAGAATTCACAATCACCCCCTCATCAAGAGCCTCCTATACAAGAACAACCCGAAAACCCCTCCATCAATTCATAGGCATCCTCAAGGAACACAAGAAAATATTCAAAATAAAATTGAAAACAATAAAAGAGACATTCAACAATTAATTGCAAGATTAACCGAGCATGCCGAAACCCACCCTTATAGGAGAGGGATTTCTGAATCATTGAAGTCAATTTTAACTCATGTAGGAGAAATGAGCGAGCAAATGAATTTTTGGTCAACTAAGAGAGATGAGATGAGGCAATTTTATGCTAATGGTTTGTCATATGCAAATGTCAAAAAACTAAAAATTAGCAAAGCTGAGTTGTGTGCCCTATTTAAAGACCCAAAAACCAATGAACCTTTGTCCCATGCATGCAAGAGGTTCCCCATCCATTGGTGCCACCATGATTTAATTAGAAACAAATTTTGGGAGTGGTGGTGGATGATATTTGACCAACCTCCATGCAATAACCATGAGGTGCTGCAATACTTTTTGAGGAAACTCTATTGTGAGTTTGTCCTCAATAAAATGCCAAACTATTTTGACATCTTAGACTTTCAGGGTAGAGGTGGGGGCTCCACACATGATAGACCTACTGCACGACGTAATCCACAGTTGGCACCAAGAGCCTTGGGCAGACCCATGGTGGAGCATGTCGTTGTTTCCTTCCATTGTTAAGGATAGTGTAGAGGTGGACACGATGAAGTCGATTGGCTCACTCACCCAGACCATTTTACAGTGTGTGAGTCCTCTAGTAGAGCTTGGTGTGGAGGAGATGTGTAGGCCCTGAGCTCCACCCCACCATTGTGGTGCTTGTGGTGTTGTTTGCACGTATGATTATCAGGGTGCTCATGATGCAGCTACATAGCCTATGTCAGTTGTAGAGGCGATGGTTTCACAGATGATATTCTGAATGATACATTCGGCATTGACACTCAGGTAAAATTTAGCAAGTTATTTTAATGTTGTTTATTAAAATATATTTTGAAATTTAAGAATAACTAAATTAGTAGAATTTTGATATGATGAAATTTTAGGGTTGCACTGTTCATGAGGGATGCTCTATTCCTACAAACCCTTATACATTCTACATTCTCGACGATGAGCTAGGTATGCAACTAGTATTAAAGATATTATTATTGCATTTGAATAGTTGAATGTTATATTTGAATGTTTATCTCATAACATGCTTCGGATTTCAAAAAGTTTCCTGGTGCACCTTCTTCCTCCACACCTCGTGATTCATATCCTCAAAAAATGTACACTCAGGTAGCCTTTATTCATTAATAGGGTTGTAAATCTATGTTAGCTAGTTTTCATAATTTTGTGTATATACAAATCTAAAAAATTGATGAGAAACACAAACATTGCATTCAAGTATTCCTTGATCGTGTCACATTATGTTCTCCTATATCAACATGATACCTAAGATATTGTTTCATTTGCAGCTATTGACAAGAGATAGCCTTGGTGATGTTGGTGGCACAATGGACCATGGAGTTGTTGCAACAATAGCCAATTTTGATCCATTGAGAGAGGTGTGGAATAGATTAGGCAATTTGACATTATATTTGCTCTTTTATGGTCTATTATAGAAAATTTTCATGATAATTTTATGTAGTTCAATTTCTATCTTCATGGTTGCTATAGGTGGTTATCACCCCAGATCGTGGACATGGTGATGCTTTAAATGTGCATGATGACTATATGTATGCGGTAAGTGATTATATTTTGTTATATGCCATTCTATAATTCAATTTCTATGTTTTAACATCTTTACTTTTAATTGTATCAGTTGAAGGTCTAGAGTGAAGAGAGGAGGAGTAGCGGGCATGTTTACAAGACAAGACAAGCAACAGTCACTCCATCCAGCCAAATTTTGAAGGCAGCACAGGATCTATTTCCTTCCCCTAGAGGGAAATGACTATGTATTAGTGTTGTTTGTTGTATGCCTATGTGGAATTTTGGAACATATGTTTTGTACTATTGATATATATATGTGATATTTTATGTCCAAATGGCTCCTTTGTACTAAGCCTATATGGTTTTTTTGGATATATTTATATACTTTTATCAATATATATCATGGTACAGCCTTTCGGATTTTTGATTAAAGAAACTCTTATTTTGCTAATGCCATTCTTGAATGATGTTATCATGCGTATCGTGTAATTTGTACTCTTGAATTTTGTAGGCATGGATTTTTTTCACATCTAATGCTTAATTAATTACTGTTGAGTGCTCAATAAGCCCCATCTAAAGTGTATTGTATAAATAAGCTCCATTTGTGGTAGTTTGTATCCTTTGGAATTCTTCAATTACTTGTGCCTCACCGATGTAGAGGCAAGGAGGCTCAAACCCAATTAGTCTAACAACCTTCCTTTAAGGGGATCCTAACAAGATTAATACAACCTATTTTGAGAAATCTACACAACCTCAAAGCCCCGTCAAACCAAGCTCTTCATTCAACACCTTACCCAACAATGGACACCCTTGTAGCACTCTGATGCAAAGCCAAGGTGGAGAAGACTCACAACAATGGAAATGTCAATTCTCATTCAAGAACTCTTCTTCATAATGATTCAATATAATAGGCATCAACCCACTCTCAAGGGTCTCAACTCCTCAACCTTGCAAATGAACAACAAGACTCTACCAAGGCCCTACAAATACCATCAAAATTCATACAATGAAAATTGAATCAATTGAGAACAATCCCTAAGTCAGATTCATCAAGGTTTCCAAAACTCACATTTGTGACTGGTTATTCTTGTAGTACTCAAAACTCAGTTTTAGCTAGATTTCTCCCAACCTTTTCAAAACACTAGACAATTACAAGATGGATTGAGATACCCTTTTCAGGGCTACACAACATACCAAAGAATCAGTTGTCTCTCTTTTGGACCGACATAGACTTTCAACACACCTACTTCAATTTTGGCTTCACAATTAGCCCTTTTTTTCCAAAGGGACCACCCTTCCAACTTTAGGTATCTATCCAAACGCCTTGGAAAATCTTAGGTCATGGTGCCAAACCTCAAATTTTGTCATTATGTTGTGTCTACAGAGCTTCTAACTCACAAAACCCAAGAAACCCTCCTAAACCTTCACAAAATCAAGGGTTTTAAAGAAACATACAACTCCAGACCTCTCTCAACACTTCCAAAGCCCCAAAAACCTCAAAATACTTCTGTACAGACTCATCAAACCCTCAAATAACCCTTATAGGCATTAATTCTTAAAAACCTCTCTTTGGTTCTTCACTTCCATGTTGGAAAACCCTTGTTCAGTCTTAGAACAGTCACAAAAACACCACATAATTATGACTCCTTATTCCAAAATGAGTTGACACACTTATTATAACATTTTTTCAATCAATCCATTGAGATACAGTAGCAAACAATAGGTGGATTGATTTTTACATCACAAATTTCCCCTCAAACCCTTGATTGAGCAACACTGGGACAGTCACTGTTTGTGTTGGTTCTCTCTACAAGCAAAGAGCTAAGACACCAAATAAAAAATAAATGAATTAGAAAACATATAGACACATCCTCTAAAATTCTTAGACCATGAAGAACCTGTATGTGCTTGTACAACACTCAAAAAGATCAAGAAAATAGTATTTTTCTAGAAAATTGCTCAAAACTATGTTTATTGTGTAAAATTGTTACAAAACTTCTTCCACTCTCTCATTCAAGCCTTGGTAAGGATTTTTAAATAATTTTAAAACAACCATATTCTCCCCAATGTCCATAACCAACCTTTGGATTAGTTGGTCCCTTAATTACATTTATTTGGGTTAAAGTTGCTTTGTCAGCATTTTACAACTTATATGATTTCTAATTGACTTCTAAGACACAAAACACCCTTTATTTTCATTATGCTTGATCTCTCAAAGCTTATTAGACAAAATAAACCTAAAGACACTAACATTTCCCTATTGATGTATTCAAATAAATTTTTTTTGATGATGTGGTGTAGGTGCTCCTGCACCAAACTCAAAACCTGGTCCAAGCCTAATTTCTCCCAACCTTTCCAAAACACCTGACCATTTAAAGGTGGATTAAGATACCATTTTCAGGGTTACACAACATATGCCAGAACCAATAGTAACTCTTTTGGACCAACATGAACTTTCAATACACCTCCCTCGCTCTAAGCTTCACAATTAGGCCTAATTTCCAAAGGAACCCGCTCACAAACTCACCTCCAAACCAAGGAAACTTGAAAAAGTCTTAGGGATGCTCACCAAACTTAGGATTCTCCCATTTTAAGATCCCCAAGAACTTTTTCTATTCCTCTACTCACAAACCGTCCTAAACCTTCACAAAAACAAGGGTTTTAAAGAAACTCATAACTCCAAACCTCCCCCAATCCTTCCAAAGGTCCAAACACCCCACAATACCTCTATTGTAACTTAAAAGACACTCACAATCCCATTCCTTTCAGTATTTCTCAGATTCAATACTTGAGTTCCTTACTTTCATGGTGGAAACACCCCTGAATAGCATTAGAACTTCACACCCCACTAAGTTTATTCATTCTCTCGGCCTCCAAAGTATTCATACACCAAAATAATCATGGTACAGGCCAATCCACTAAGAAACAGGGTCAGAACATTAGGTGGATTGGCTAATGTGTCATGGTGATGCCCTCAAAACCCCTAACACAAAAAACAAAGCATTAACCAAGTTTTATGATCCCACACACACCAATGGTGGATTTAAACCTTCAAAAAATATGGAAAGAGATTAAACACATATGCAATCAAGTATCCAAAGCCTCAAGTCATGATAGACTTGTCTGGGCCTGTGCAAGGCAAAGAAAATTTAGGAAAACAAAGAAAACCAGTGATCAACACTTTAAAGTATATTTTCTTATTAGAAACTAAACAAAATCAACCCTCAACTCAGGGTATTACAGCAATATATCTTGATACCACCTTCTAACTACCCCTTGAGCCGACCAACCACCATAACCACCCTTTGTTAGAATTCTAAGATGGCGATTTTCCAATTTTGCTCTTAATTACCATTCATTCACAACTTGATTTTGCAAATACCACCTAACTGACCTATTAAGCCTTTTAAATACAATTGCAAAGTATTTACATAGCATATATAAATATAGAGAGCAAATACAATAAATATTTTCACTAATGAATTGTAAAAAATGGATTTTTGTAGTATATATTCATGTCGTTGATTACATTACATTGCACATCTTTCGAAGTCAAAGCATTACTTCACTTTGCATAACTAATAAGTAGATGCTGATAGATGCCGAAAATTTAATTACAATATAGTTTGAACAAAGTCAACCTAAGCAGTTATGCAATTTCTTCACATTGCATAACTAATAACTAGGAGCAGCTGCCAATTGCATTTTCTTATCATGGCATTCTATGAGACCAAATTTCTTTGAGATATTTTTTCAAATAGTTCCCTGCCTTGTCTATGTTATCACATTTTTCATACATGTCTACCAAAGCATCTTCTCAAATAGTTCACTACCTTTTGCTATGGCTAAAAACCTAAAACAAGTGATTTTGAACAAGCTATGGATGCTTCAAAAAATATATCAAAAGCATACTAGTAAGCAATAGCATAGAGAAGGAAGTGAACTATTTGAAAAAATGCATCAAAAAAATTGCTTTGAAATGATAAATTTAGTTGTGCTTTCACTCTTCTTTAATATTGCATATCTGCTCCTTTTTATAACAAGAGATAAAAACTATCTTTTTTGAAATTGAAAGGCATTTCCATAGCATAGAGATATAGAGAGCAAATAAAATAAAGAGTTTAACTAATGAAATGTAGAAAATAGATTTTTGTAGTTTTTATTCATGCATTGCACATCTTTCAAACTCAAAGAATCACTTCACATTGCATAACGAATAACTAGATGCTGATAGATGACAAAATTTCAATTACAATATAGCTTTTTACAAAGTCAACCTAAGTAGTTATGCAATTACTTCGCATTGCATAACTAATAACTAGGAGCAGCTGCTAATTGCTTTAGCTTGTCATGGCATTCCATGAGACCACATTTCTTTGAGGCATTTTTTCAAATAGTTCATTCCCTTGTCTATGCTATGACATTTTTCATATATGTCTACCAAAGCATTTTATCAAATAGTTCATTGCCTTCTTGCTATGGCTAAAAGCCTAAAACAAATGCTTTCGAACAAGCTATGGATGCTTGGAAAAAATGTATGAAAGAAAAATAGTAAGCAATAGCATAGACAAGCCATTGAAATTTTTGAAAAAATTCCTCAAAGAAAAGTGGTCTCATGGTGATGGAATCCCATGACAAGCCATAGACAAGGTAGTGAATTGTTTGAAAATATGCCTCAACTACTTGCATTTGACAACTTTTTCCTCGAGTGAAAATTCACCACCATAGGAAAAAGCCTCCAAGATAGCGAAAACCGAGCAAGGTTATTTTAGAGGGGCCCAACGTGATCCCATAGGATTAGACAAGAAGTTTCTAAGCATCACGATGTCCGAGTAATAACATGCTAAAGTTCGCAACCATTTTGCACTTTGGACCCTTAAGGGATTGATCCGATTGAACGTAGCTCAGAGCGATTCCGCTTGTTTAGGTGTGAAAGAGGACCATGCCTAGTGTAAACATACCTATTCGAATGCATTGGAATAGTCTATTTGGTCACATGAGTTGCAGAACGAAAATTGTACCACTTTTCAACTTTCAACTACTTGCATTTGACAACTTTTTCCCCGAGTGAAAATTTTCCAGCACAAGAAAATTCCTTTGAGATAGCAAACACTGAGAGAGGTTATTGTAGATGGGCCCAACATGATCTTGTAGGATCAGACAAGAAGTTTCTAAGCATCATGGTGTCCGAGTAATAGCATGCTGAATTGCGCAGCCATTTTGCACTTTGGACCCTTAAGGGATCGATCCGATTGAACGTAGCTCAGAGCGATTCCGCGTATTTAGGTGAGAAAGAGGACCATTCCTAGCATAAAAATACCCACCCAGATGTGTTGTAACAGTTTTTTTTATCACACGAGCTGTAGAACGAAAGTTGTACCACTTTGCAACTTTCAACTACTTGCATTTGACAACTTTTTCCTCGAGTGAAAATTCGCCACCATAGAAAAAAGCCTCCGAGATAGTGAAAACTGAGCAAGGTTATTGTAGAGGGGCCTAACATGATCCCATAGGATCAGACGAGAAGTTTCTAAGCATCACAATATCCGAGTAATAGCATGCTGAAGTTCACAGCCATTTTGTACTTTGGACCCTTAAGGGATCGATCCGGTTGAACGTAGCTCAGAGCGATTTTGCATGTTTGGGTGCGAAAGAGGACCATGCCTAGCATAAACGTACCCATCCAAATGTGTTGGAACAATCCGTTTGGTCACATGAGCTGCAGAGCAAAAGTTGCACCACTTTGCAACTTTCAACTACTTGCATTTGACAACTTTTTCCCCAAGTGAAAATTCGCCAACACAGGAAAATGCCTCCAAGATAGCAAAAACCGAGAGATTTTATTGTAGATGGGCCCAATGTGATCTTGTAGGATCAGATGAGAATTTTCTAAGCATCACGGTATCTGAGTAATAGCATGCTGAATTTTGTAGCCATTTTGCACTTTGGACCCTTAAGGGATCGATCCGGTTGAATGTAGCTCGGAGCGATTCTATGTGTTTGGGTGAAAAAGAGGACCATGCCTAGTGTAAACGTAACCACTTGGATGCATTGGAATAGTCTGTTTGGTCACACTAGCTGCAGAATGAAAGTTGCACCACTTTGCAACTTTCAACTACTTGCATTTGACAACTTTTTCCCCGAGTGAAAATTCGCTAGCACAAGAAAATGCCTTCAAGATAGAAAAAACTGAGAGAGGTTATTGTAGATGGGTCCAACCTGATCTTGTAGGATTAGACAAGAAGTTTCTAAGCATCATGGTGTCTGAGTAATAGCATGCTGAATTTTACAGCCATTTTGCACTTTGGACCCTTAAGGGATCGATCCGGTTGAATGTAGCTCAGAGCGATTTCACGTGTTGAGGTGCGAAATTGGACCATGCCTAAAATTACCCACACGGATGTGTTGGAACAATTTGATTGGTCACACAAGCTGCAGAACAAAAGTTGCACCACATTGCAATTTTCAACTACTTGCATTTGACAACTCTTTCCTCGAGTGAAAATTCGCCACCACAGGAAAATCCCTCCAAGATAGAAATAATCGAGAGAGGTTATTTTAGAGGGGTCCAATGTGATCTCGTAGCTTCAGACTTAGATTTCATAATCACCATGGTTTATGAGTAATACCCTATCAAATATTGTTTCCCTTTTGCACTTTGCACCCTTAAGGGATCAAGTCGGTTGAACCATAATAGTTGTTTTTTTGAGTGTCATACCCTAAGGTATTTTAGAGATAGGTTGCATCGATTTCTTTGAGGCATACGCTTCCCCTACCTTTTCAACCCTAAGCAATATGATTGTAGGGGTACTCTCGATGTTAGGAGTAACGTATAATGAACCATACCCAAGCCTTTGATATTTTTGTCATTTCTCTAGAAAAGTGGGTTATCTTATTCCTTGTTGATGTAGACCAAGGCTACCATGTCATGTGAATCCCCCATGTTCTTAATGACTTGGAAACCCTTACCACATTGATCTATTGGTAGGGTTTCTTTCTCTTTCTCATATTGGTACAATAATTTGGAGATGTCTTCCTCTATAACCTCTTTGTTTAGCTCTCCCCACTTGGAGAAAACCATGGGTTCAAATTTGATGATAGAAGAGGATTTTTTCTATGTGTTATGGTTTTCCATATGTCTTAGGAGAAGATGGGAGTTTTCCTACATAAAAATACCCTTTAAGACCATAGTCTCTACAACCCTTGTCTTGTCTCGTATTTGGACCTTGATATTTGGAAAGGATTTATGTGAGGTGGATGATGAGGCTAAAGTGGATGGATCAATATAGGATGATGAATGTGAGGCAATATCATTGTTAGGCACTTGGAGTAGTTTTTGATATTTTTCTTCAAAGTTATGATAATAATGGAAAGGCCAAGGGTGAAGGGAACACAATCAACTGAGAGGGGGGATGAATTGGTAGATCCAAACAATTACAATTGTTAGTCTATGTTCAATCCTTTAGGTTCAAAACAACCTTTTATTTTAAAATTTGTAAGAGGTTAGTCTCTAATGCCTTGAATGATTCAAATTCACATGCATGAGTAGGTTGTTTTGTTATGATTGAATTTAATAAAGATTGAGTTGAGATGTTAGGGTTTTGTTACCTTTTAGGTCTCTTCTACCATTTTTTCGAGCTTCCATGGCAGTCAAATGTGCTACAAGCTTTCAAATGGAAGAGTACAAAGAAGTTAATGTCAGTTCTCACAGAAGTTAAGTGATGGAAAATTAAAGTTAATTGGAAAAATATAGCAACAACATATCAAATCATCAAGAGATAACACAGATTGAAGAAACCCTAGATGTTCAAATAGAGCAACCATTCAATATTTCAAGGAAGATCACTGCTAACAGTTGGTTATGGTATTTGAAATTCCATCAGAAGGTTTTGTGAATGAGGTTAGATAGTCTTTAAATGAATATAATATTTTCTTTTGTGGCTTTTGGGCTAGATAATCTGGTGTTTCTTGCTAGTCTTCTGAACTTTCAAGGAATAAAACTAGAGCCAAGGATTAATAAACCGTGGTCATCATTTAGCAAGGAGGGTGCAACAGTAAATGATGTAGTTTCTATAAGTGGTAATGAAGATGATGCCCTTTTTTGATATCCTTTATTTGAGGTCAGTCACTTCCTTATTATGAGGGTATTGAAAAGATCCAATTTAGGAGAGCTGGAATTGGATAGGAAACAACCAAATGTACAATCAATTGATAGTGTCAAGGGAAGTGAGGTATGAAGACAGTCATCATTTCATCAAAGGACAATAGATTTAAAGGAAGGTTATTCATTAAGAAAAGCATCATGAATGTATGAACACAAGGGAACTATGAAGGGTCACCGTACATGGCAACATGCAAATGAAAAGGACATATTAGAAATGAGTAGTGATCAGTTGTTAAGTACAACGAGTGTATGATTATAAAGTGCTTGACAATCAAATTCACTCACCACAATCAATGTCCTATAATTGTCAAGTCTATGTCAGTCAATGTCTCAAGAATTTCCAAGAGCTATGGTTGTGTATGCAACAATAGGTCCTTATGAATGTGGAGTCTTCAAAAAATATAGTAAGTCAATGACAAATATTACAATAGTGATGGAAGAACGTCTTGAAAATCTTCCCATTTGCCAATACTTGATAGAGTGAGAGAGATAAAAGGAGTGAGTGAGAGAGAGACCTAGAAGAGGGAGAGGGGGTAGGAGGGAGAGACTTGATAGAGAGAGAGAGAGGGGGAGGGAGTGGGGAGATGATAGGAGGGCAGAGGTGGTTATGGCACATAGAGGGTTTAAGGGTTTTGGTTTATGGATAGCAGTTTTAGGGTTTAGGGTTATGGTAGAGGGGAGAGAGATAGAGGGAGTGAGTGAGTGAGTGAGAGACCTAAGAGAGAGAGAGAGTGGGTAGGAGGGAGAGTCTTGAGAGAGAGGGGATGAGGGAGAGTCTATATATCTCCCCTCCCTCTCTCCCTCTCAAGTCTCTCCCTCCTACCCCCTCTCCCTCTCTCAATTATCTCTCT
This sequence comes from Sequoiadendron giganteum, assembly GCA_007115665.2. Taxonomy (NCBI): domain Eukaryota; kingdom Viridiplantae; phylum Streptophyta; class Pinopsida; order Cupressales; family Cupressaceae; genus Sequoiadendron; species Sequoiadendron giganteum. The sequence continues at coordinate 494,012,361 of CM021107.1, forward strand.
CTCTTAGTCACTCCCTCTATCTCTATCCCCTCTACCCTTAACCCTAAACCCTAAACCCTTAACCCTTCAACATTGAACCCTCTACCCTCTACCCTTAACCATCCCACCCGCTTTCTCTCTCCCAAGTCTCTTTCTCCTACCACCTATCCTCTCTTAGGTCTCTCTCACTCACTCACTCACTCCCTCTATATTTCTCCCCTCTACCCTTAACCCTTAATCCTTTATCCTTAACCCTTAAAACCTAAACCATTAAACCCTTTTACCCTCTACCCTTAACCCTAAACCCTAAACCCTAAACCCTTAAACCCTAAACCCTCTACCCTATACCCTTAACCCTCCCTCCCTCTATCTCTCTCCAACACCCTACATTCCTCTCTCTCTCTCAACCCTCTCCCTCCTACCCCCTCTTCCCCTATCCCTCTCAGGTCTCTTTCTCAGTCACTCCCTCTATCTCTCTCTCTCCTCTACCCTTAAGCCTAAACCCTAAACCCTTAAACCCTTTTACCCTCTACCCTCTACCCTCTACCCATAACCATGCCTCCCTCTATATCTCTCCCACTACCTCCCTCTCTCTCTCAAGTATCTCCCTCCTAACCCCTCTCCCTCTTTCAGGTAGAGGGTAGAGGGGAGAGACAAAGGAAGTGACTAAGAGAGAGATACTTGAGAGAGGGAGAGGGGGTAGGAGGGAGAGGGTTGAGAGAGAGATGGAGGGAGTGGGAGAGAGATAGAGGGAGGGAGAGTAGAAGGTTTAATGGTTAATGGTTAAGGGTAGAGGGGACAGCGAGAGATGGAGTGAGAGAGAGAGACCTGAGAGAGGGAAAGGGGGTAGGAGGGAGAGTCTTGAGAGAGAGAGGGAGGGAGGGAGTGGGAGAGAGATAGAGGGTAGAGCATAGATGGTTTAAGGGTATAGGGATAAGGGTAGATGGAAGAGACATAGGAGTGAGTGAGTGAGAGAGAGAATTGAGAGAGGGAGAGGGTGTAGGAGGGAGATGGTTGAGAGAGAGATAGGGTAGAGGGTTTAAGGGTAGGGGGGAGAGATAGAGGGAGATGTGGTAGGAGGGAGAGACTTGAGAGAGATATGGTCGAGGGTTTAAGGGCTAAGGGTTAAGGGTTTAGGGTTTAGGGTTAAGGGTATATGGGAGAGAGATAGAGGGATTTAGTGAGAGAGATGGAGGGAGGGAGTTAGAGAGAGATAGAGGGTATAGGGTAGAGGGTTAAAGGTATAGGGAAGAGATATAGGAATGAGTGAGTGAGTGAGTGAGAGACCTAACAGAGGGAGAGGTGGTAGGAGGGAGATAATTGAGAGAGAGATAGGGAGGGAGAGAGGGAGGGAGTGAGAGAGAGATAAAGGGTAGATGGTTTAAGGTTTTAGATTTTAAGGGTTAAGGGTAGAGGGGAGAGGGGAGAGAGATAGATGGATTCAGTGAGAGAGAGGGAGACCTAAGAGAGGGAGAGGGGATAGGAGGGAGAGTCTTGAGAGAGAGATAGAGGGTAGAGGGCTAAGAGTAGAGTGGAGAGATATAGGAGTGAGTGAGTGAGAGAGAGAGAGAGATACTTGAGATAGGGAGAGCAGGTAGGAGGGAGAGACGTGGAATGTATGGAGAGAGAGATGGAGGGAGAAGTGAGATAGAGATAAGGAGAGAAGAGGAGGGAGGGACAAATATAGATGAGATTTGAGGATCCAATGTATAGGTTAGATGGTTGAGAATTGAAGGTATAGGGTTGATGGTTTAGGGTATTGGGTTGAGGGTATAGGGTTTAAGGGAGATGGGAGAGAGATATATGGATTGAGTGAGTGAAAGAGAGACCTGAGAGAGGGAGAAGGGGTAGGATGGAGAGACTTGAAAGAGAGAGAGAGGGAGGGAGCCAGAGAGAGATAGAGGGAGGGATGGTTAAGGGTAGAGGGTAGAGGGTTAAGGGTTAAGGGTAGAAGGGAGAGAGATAGAAGGAGTGATTGAGTGAGAGAGAGACCTAAAAGAGGGAGAGGAAGTAGGA